>CANYBF011049267.1:0-18065 GCA_948192965.1 Dalechampia spathulata | reverse complement strand
GCATACCTACATACACATCCACATACATAGATACATACGCATACATTTATATGCATGTACATCCATACAAACACACGTTTATACACGTATACATACGTGTAGGCATACAAACTCCTAGGGTCTTAGATGCGGGTGTAACATTATTTTTCTAAAACTAGCCGTTTTTCAAACTTTAAAACCTAATTTCTAAGTGGCGTACGGCCGTACAGTACTTATACGCCAGTATGAATTCAAAACTAGCCGTTGGAAAATGGGAGGGAACTGTGGTACGGCCGTACCATCACTTGGTACGCCCGTACCAACCCAAGTTTCCTGACAAACAAATTTTCCTGCAAGTTCACGTACGGCCGTACCACTCATTGGTACGCCCGTACCGAAGCAGATTTATTGACAAACTAAATTCCTGCGAGTTGACGTACGGCCGTACCAACCAATGGTACGCCGTACCAAAACTAATGAAACAATACACACTTGGTACGCCTAGCTGTCTGGTCGTACCATCCATATACAATAGTTGGTACGCCCGTACCAAGAGTGGTACGTCCGTACCAAACACAAAAACACCTAAAAATTACAAATAACTTAAATTGACTCACACGTGATACAATACTCAAAACCTAGGGTCTAACACTATTAAATAATTCAAATAAAATTAAAATTAATTTTAACAAATTTAGAAAGAATATTAAATTATTATTTTACTTGTTTTACTTCTCTCTTTATCATATCAATTAAAAATTTGAGAGAATGTGTACAATGAATTTATTTTGCTTAATTTTATATTAATATATGAGATTTTGTAACTTTAATAAATATCTCATATTTTTAAAAATTAAAAATAATAATAAGTAATATTTTTTATATAATTTTATTATAATAAATAGTTGCTATAAACTAAAATGATTATTTTTAAATAATTAAAATGAAGTTAAATTAATTTTAATAAATTTAAAATTTTTAATAAAATTTTATTTCTTCAAATTTAATTATTTATATGTAATTTTTTATATAAAATTAAATAAGAAAAACTAATTTTAACAAATTAAACTATTAAATAATAAAAATAATTTATATTTATATATGATTTCAAATAAAATTTTATATAAAATTAATTATTATAAATTAAAACTATTACTATTAGATAATTAAAATAATATATAATTAATTTTTATAAATTAAAAATAATATTTTATTTTATTTTATATGAAATTAGATAAAAAAACTTAGTTTTATATTTTAAAAATATTAATATTTTGTATAAAATTATATAAAAATTAATTTTTATAAATTAATAATATTATTAATTAGTTTTTTAGATTTATTTTGAATAGATAAAAAATAGTATTTATGTTTGATTTTAAATATAATTATTTTAAATAAAAATTTATTTTTATATATAATTACATTAAAAGAAATAATTTTAACAAAAAATTAAAGAGAAATATAGATTTATATTTTCTCATATCCCCTTATTCTTTCTTTTAATATACTATAATTTGTGCAGTATTTTTTTAAAGAAAATCTATCAAATTTTAACTATTTAATTTTAATTACATATTATTTTAGATAATTCAGTTAATAATTAACATGTAGAAATATGGATAAAATATGTAATATTTGAATATATATATATTTAATAAATTTATTATTTGAATTAAAATGTTAATAAGTTTAATAGATATAAATAAGATATGAATATGATAATTAAAATGAGATAGTTCAATCTTATATCATTTCATAAATATGTTGGTTTCTAAATTTTCATATCAAATAATATTGTATCAAATATATAGATTTTATAAAATATTTGGTTTCAAATTACTCATATTAAATGTGACTTTTATAAAACAAATGTATATATTTTTTAATTTATAAATTAATAAAATATTTTATCAAATATATTACAATATTAAATATGTTAAACTATATTATAAAAAAACTTAAGATTTATATAAAAACATAGATAATATTCTAAAAAATTACAAACTAAAAATTTACTTAAATAAAAATTCATTATTTCCGTAAAACTCAAAAAAAAAAAAAAACTGCAACATCATTATAATATTTTTATAAGCATCCAAATATAATTAAAATATTACAATAAAATAAAATAAAAAATCGAAAACTCAAGCATGTTGAATCCCGAAGCCCAAATAAGTAGGAAACCCCGGAGGGAATGTAACTGCTACCACCATTGAAGCTACCATCAACCAAATGTATCCGACGATCACTAACACATAACTACCATTATTGAAGCACAAAAAACATATATTGGAGCTTTGTTATTTGAGGATGTTCGAGCATAGAAACTGGAGTGTTACTCTAATTCAGAGAAAGATCATAACCTTGCGATTGAGGTAATGATAGGCAGAGAAGCGAGAATGATCCCTTCACCTTGAATGCTCTCCCGCATCTGGCAGTAGTCCTCTGTCGTAATTAAAGATACTTTTAAAAAATAAACTTTAAATGATCCAAACATAATTTTTCCATCGTAAATTGTAAAATCTTATGAACAAAGCAATTATTATTATGTTTAACTTTTGATCACTACTAGAAAAAAAGGGAATATCGTTTCCTGTAATTTTGTCTTCATCGAAATAATCGATTTTCAATAGACGGCATGATCGAGTCCGAGAGAGATTGATGAAGTCGGCATTAACGGCCAACGAACGCGGCAACGCATTCCGTGTTGCGACGCTCTCCTCCCGCTTCCCCATGCTGGCACGCATCCCAAGTCCGCCCTCTCATCCGTGGCCTCACCCTCCTCTACGCGCCTCTTCCACTTCCATCATCATCCTCTATTTGACCTTTTCTTCAAGAAATCCTCCGTTTACTTCACCTTCCGTTTCACACCATTATTTTGTGATTAAAAAATGATTTTAGATTAATTATTTAATTTTTCTAAAAATTTATAAAATTAATTATGATGGTTATTAATTTTGTTTGGATTTATTTTAATATGTAAATTGACCCATTTTCCCTAATATACGTGTCAAGATTAAAATGGACGTACCCAAAAAATGGAGTGATCTTCTAGAAAATCTACACGAAAGAAATAAATTGTTCGATGTTACGCGCCACTGATCGAGAGTAGGGAAAGAAGAAAAAGATCAAGTAGTCTATAATAAATCACAGCGCACGTTAGCATTACATCATATGATAACATACTTCTTATCCAATTGCAAATCCATAATTCTTAATAAACAAATATAATAAATCATACAAATAATTATTTTGCACTTTTCAACATCCGCATTATGAAATGTTTAAATTAAATTACGAAAATACCATCAGATTCATTCTGACTAATACCCAATCCTTATCTTAAAATTGCCAAATTAGATAATTTTTAAAGAAAATAACTTGCGAAGAGTCGCAAAGGCAAGTTCGTAATTTAACGGATATATTTAACCGCCATCTGTTCTGATAATATAAAATCGCGGTAACCTCTCCTCCTTTCTGTAACCAAAAATCCGAATCGAAGCCGTCTCTTCCTTTGCTTTCACTTCTATTGAATTTGAATCCCCAAAAATAACAAAAAGAAATGGACAAAGCAATCAACAGGCAGAAAATTCTTCTGGATCATCTCCGACCTTCTTCTTCGCATAATTACGAGTCCTCTCTTTCTGTAAGTTTCTGATTAGCTATGGTATTTGTTTTTGTTAAATAATAATTTCTCTTTGATTATTAATTGTTGAAAAGATTTTCAGTTTGAGCCGTTGCGTCTTTCAATGTTAATATGGATCTTCAATTGAAAAACGACATGATGCTAGTTTCGATGTTTTAGATCATATTTGATGTTTGTTATTATCGCCAGGCATCTGCTTGCTTAGCTGGAGATAGTGCCGCTTATCAACGGACTTCCGTTTATGGAGACGATGTTGTGATTGTAGCGTAAGTTCTCGATTTTTTTCTTCATTCAGAAGTAATTTCGCATTGGTGAATTGAGGTAAGGTCGAGCTTAATTATTTTGTAATTTTACGCAGAGCGCATAGGACTCCCATATGCAAGTCCAAGCGTGGCGGTTTCAAGGATACTCATGCTGATGATTTACTTGCTCCTGTTTTGAAGGTAGTATAGTTTGTTTGTTTTCCTTAAAGCTTGGTTCCTTTTCAATTTTAGATTGCATGGTCGCAAGCTCGTACTTTTCTGATTTTTGTTTTATTTTTAAAGGATGTATTAGAAGTCTATAATGTAGGAATTTTAGGCTCGTTTGGAATAAATTATGTGCAGAACTATTGCAAGATGGTCTCCCTTTTGTTTGTTAATTTTTTCAGTTGAAAGAAGTGCATGTTTGCTACTATAATAATATTTCCAGGTTGAACCATATCCTTCTTTTCTTTTTTTTTTTTTTTGCTTTCCTTGTATTTTTTGTACTCCATGTCAACTCAATTGGATACTAATTACTTAATTTAAGTGTTTCGAAAGTTTATAGTTTCTAGAATTCAATTCTTGAACTTGTGGAAGCAACGCATTTTGATATAAATGAAATTATCCCAAAAATGTTCCAAATAAGCGTTCGTTAGTTTGGTCTAAATGCTTCTCGTTGATTGTGGTTGTTTGATGCAGGCATTGATAGAGAAAACAAATCTGAACCCTAGTGAAGTTGGGGACATCGTTGTGGGAACAGTGTTGGCACCGGGATCTCAAAGGGCTAGTGAATGCAGGATGGCTGCATTTTATGCAGGTTTTCCTGGTGCGTGGTTCTATTCCTGAAACTTATTATGGATCTTGATCGATTTTCTCAATGATTTGTTGATCTTAAGGTTGTTGTCTTGTTTATTTTCTTAGAAACCGTGCCCATAAGGACTGTCAACAGGCAATGTTCTTCTGGGCTTCAGGCAGTTGCTGATGTAGCTGCTGCTATCAAGGCAGGCTTTTATGACATTGGTAAGAGGATACCAATATTCACCATGTTTTATGTCGTATCTTTTGAAGTTGTGTTAACTAGGGTGTAACTTTTTATCCTTATGCTCAAGGTATTGGAGCTGGATTGGAATCAATGACGCTTAATCCCATGGCTTGGGATGGAGATGTGAATCCAAAAGTAAACTCTCTCATGATACCAATTCTTTTGTTTAATATTGTTTTTCTTTCTTTCTTTCTTTCTTTTGATGGAACCCTTATGATTTTGTTAACATTAAAGGTAAAAGATTTTGAGCAAGCCCAAAATTGCCTTCTGCCCATGGGTGTTACTTCAGAAAATGTTGCTCATCGTTTTGGAGTGAGTAGACAGGAGCAAGATCAGGCTGCCGTAAGTTTAAACAATCCAAATAAATGATCTTGCAGTGCTTTGCAAACATAGTTCTCATGTATAAATTAAATTTTTGTCACTAGGTTAATTCTCATAGGAAGGCTGCTGCTGCTACTGCTGCTGGAAAATTCAGGGATGAAATCATCCCTGTAGATACCAAGGTTTGTCTCACTATGTAGCTGATTTAGTAGAAATTTGATCTTTTCTACGTTCCTGATACTAATGACTTCTTTTTGCTACTCTGCTCTTTAAATTTCATGTTTGAAGATTGTTGACCCAAAAACTGGTGCGGAAAAACAAATCACTATCTCTGTTGATGATGGGTTTCGCCCTAATGCATCATTGTCAGATCTGGCTAAATTGAAACCTGTGTTTAAAAAAGATGGAACCACCACCGCTGGTATGCAATAAGAGTATTCTGTTTTTTTTTAACAGCCTCTCCATGGCTATTCATGCTGTGACACTTGTTCTTCAGGTAATTCTAGCCAGGTGAGTGATGGTGCTGGGGCCGTGTTACTTATGAAGAGAAGTGTTGCTATGCGTAAAGGTCTACCTATACTTGGAGTATTCAGGTGCGACTAATAAACTAAATTATAAGTGATAAGTTATATCTCATGATAGAAATTACTGATACGGCATATCTTACATGCTTAACGACCATTTAAAGTATGGTTAATCAAGTTAAGAATTGATAGATCTTACAGAATGTGACAAATGAGGAAGCCATTTACCAGTATTTGTAAGGGTCTGTTGTGTTTGACAATGGACTGCACTGTTTCCATTTATATTAGTGTTTAAAAAAGCTCTAGGCGTATTTAGGCACAAGGGGTCTTAGAGCCTAGGCGCAGGCGCAGGCCTTTATGAGGTTAGGCGCAAAAAAGATAAAACTTAAATGATAAAATTCAAAATAGTTCAATTTCAACCTAGTAAATATGATATTAAACAAACATTCATGAATAAACATTAATAAACAAACATTTATGAATAAACATTAATAAACGTTATAAATGAAGTAGAATTAAGATGCACGATCAGCTGAAATTTGTTGTTATTCATCATCTAGGCTGTTTTAAATACAGAACTTGGTCTTAGATGTCTTAAATATTATAAATTACTAGATTGTAAGGTTTTTGTTGTTGCCGTTTGTTACTTGGGTTACAATCAGCATTCAACAGCATATTTTTAAAAAAAAAAATTACAATCAGCAGCATATTTTTTTTCATGAAAATACTTAATTTTTCTATTAGTAGTGATATTTTGAAGAGGAGAATAATGAAAAATTTATTACATACCTTATTTTGTTGTATTGTGCTTCAATGACAATAGTTTTTTTTTTATTTTTATTTTGGTATGATAGGCAAAAGAGCTGGTGGCTAAGAGTTCCCGATGGAATTTAGGGTATATGGTGGATGGAATTTACCTTTTAATTTAATTGGGCCTTTAAAAGCCCATTTCTAAATTTTAGAGCGCCTGGGCGTGCGCTCTCGCCTCACCTAAGGCGCGCCTTTTCCTCAAAGGCGTGCGCCTTGACCAGCTCGCCCGCCTATAAAAAAGCCCTAACAAAAACGCCTATAGTGAGGCGTGCCCAAGGCGCGCTTTTTAAAACACAGATTGCCTGTATATTTGTTCTTCTTGAAGCTGGCAACTAATTAGTTTATTAAATCTTTGCTCCAAGCATGAGATTGTAACAGTTTAGATCTTATCATGTCGAAATTGCCATAACACACTGTAAGAATTATTACTTAGGGTCAAGGATTTTTTCCTGCGTCCTTGCATTGTGAGCTCATTCTACATGCTTTCTAAGTGCAAGATTGACGGATTTATCTGTATTTTTCTTTATGATTTGTTTTTATTTGAATTTTTATTTCTTATTCCATCTTTCCTCTAGTATTCATTTTTTTGGATGCCATGCAGGACTTTTGCTGCTGTCGGTGTGGATCCTGCTATCATGGGCGTTGGCCCAGCTGTTGCGATTCCTGCTGCAGTAAAAGCCGCGGGACTAGAGCTTAATGATATTGACCTTTTTGAGATAAATGAGGTTAAAAGGGATACAAGTTCTGTAATTGTTAATATCAAACCAGAATTCTTGAAGTCTTTCTAATATCTGCACCATCAATTTTTACTTTTGCTTCTGCAGGCCTTTGCTTCCCAGTTTGTTTATTGCCAAAAGAAGTTGGAACTAGATCCTGAGAAGATTAATGTCAATGGAGGGGCAATGGCCATTGGACATCCTCTAGGTGCAACAGGTATTTCAGTTTATCTTGTAAAATTTAAAAATTGATATAATCTGAATTCCAATTTGGAGTATACTAATCATTTGGAAGTTCTGAGATTTTATTTTAAGCAGTTTAGAATTCGTATATGTTACTATGTTGATGCCAGAATGCCTCTACGTATCTAGATTTATCACTTCTGATATCATTTCTTGAACTGGTTGAACTTCAAGTTAAATGTGTTGTGCTATGTATTAATTCGCCATACATCTAATTCTGTCACAGGTGCTCGATGTGTAGCAACTCTATTGCATGAGATGAAACGCCGTGGTAGAGACTGTCGTTTTGGGGTGGTGTCAATGTGCATAGGTAGGCGCACTTTCTGTACATGTCTGTAAAAAGTTGACGATAACAGAAAGGTAATTGTACATACTTTGAAACCTCGACTGCAGGCACAGGAATGGGAGCAGCAGCCGTTTTCGAAAGGGGAGATGCTTGTGACGACCTCTGCAATGCCCGCAAAGTAGAAGCCAATAATCTGCTGTCAAAGGACGCTATGTAAGCGGATGCCAGGTTTTACTTGCTTGTCGCAACTTCAACAATAATATCATTGTGGGAGATCCAGCTCCTGAAAAACCTGCGTAATAAGGCGGATTTATATATATATTGGAAGATAAACAGAAAATAATGTTACCATTAATATTCTTTTCAACAAATGAATTTCTTTGGATCCGGCAACCCTTTCCAGATTTGTTTCATTTCATTTATTATCAATTTCTTTCTTTGGCTCAATCTGTTTTGCAAATATGTTAAGTGGTCTTGCATCATATCCAACTTATAATGAGAAACAAAATTTTTTATCCATTGGAGTTAAGCAAAAAATAAATAAATCTAAATTAGATTTATCAGTCAAATATATATATGTTTTTAGATATGATTATAAATTTATTATATTTATATATGATTATAAATTTATTAATAAGATAATGATATATATTTACTTTTATTAAATATAAAAATTTATTAATTTTATATTAATTAATACATTATTATCATTCATTACTAATAAATTAATTTATATTAATTTATATTTGATGTTGAGATGAAAATTAAATAATTATATCAATTGACCAAAGTCCTCGGCAGCACGACCAGCCAATCCTACAAATTACACATCCAAGTAAAGACATAACATGACAAAGCTTTCTACCTACTCCTAAATCGTCACCCTCATTCCCGCACTTCTACTCGCCGCCAACCATGCAATCCACCTCCATTTCTCCACGCGCCACCACCCCATTCCACGTGCCACTCGTTCAACGACCAACTCGCCCCTCCTCTCTCCGCGTGGTCGCACAATCCCCACCTCCGGTGATTGCAGATTCATCCCCATCACCAGCCGCTTCAACACTATCTGAAAAACTGAACAAATACAGTAGCCGTATCACGGAACCCAAATCCCAAGGTGGCTCCCAAGCCATTCTCCATGGCGTTGGTTTATCAGATGAAGATTTAAGTAAACCCCAAATAGGTATTTCATCAGTCTGGTATGAAGGGAACACTTGCAATATGCACTTGTTAAATCTATCGGAAGCTGTCAAACAAGGGGTACATGAGGCTGGAATGGTTGCTTTTAGGTTCAATACCATTGGTGTTAGTGACGCCATTTCTATGGGTACTAGAGGAATGTGTTTTAGCTTGCAAAGTAGAGACTTAATTGCTGACAGTATTGAAACTGTTATGAGTGCTCAATGGTACGATGGCAACATCTCTATTCCCGGCTGTGATAAGAACGTAAGCTTCTTGTCTTTTACTTTCAAGTTGGATTGATCAAAATTTTGTCACTTTGCTTATGTTCTTTTTGGTTCTGTTTTAGGGTGCTCTTAAGTGTCTTAGTTTAGATGTGACGATAAGTAGAAATTGTTTCTCTCCTTGCTTTCTGTTATAGTTGCATCAAATTTATTTCCTTTAGTTCTTGTAGATGCCAGGGACAATCATAGCAATGGGCAGACTCAACCGACCAAGCATTATGGTTTATGGTGGAACTATAAAGGTGTGAAACATAATCTTCCTCGAACCTAATGTTCTGATGTATCATGTATTTCAAATGATTTTTCATCATAACTAGATCATAAAGCAAAAGTTTGTCAACATTGATAATAACAGGGCTGTCGGATTATTATTTCAAGTTGTTCTATAGATTTTGCTACTGATTCATGTACTTCTTCATTTTCTTTTTTGCAGCCTGGTCATTTCAATGGCCATACATTTGATATAATCTCTGCCTTTCAGGTGTGTGCTCTAGTATTTTATTTTCTAATATAAATTATAGGCATGGTGCAGTCTGACTAAAATGCTTCAGAGTATGTGCAATATTTTGTTGACACGAGTTATCTTTTCAATCTTCACTAGGGTTCACTTGATGGACACTGAAATTTTATACATGTTTTCATGCAATTAATTATCAGAAAGGTTCATACATTTTTCTACTGAAAACCAGTTTGTAATGTTTTCATATTTGTGGAGAAAGCATTTCCGGGATGAGATTGTAATTATGATGGCAAATAGCTATCTTGGTTTTGATTGATGGTTAGAAATACCTTACAATTGTGTGTCATATGATGCTTCAACGTTTAATTAATGGAAAGTTAGAAGCTGGCGAAAATTTTGGGAAGTGTAAGAAATTTGGCATTTGATACTTACACTTGAGTCCTAGTAAAATGGATTTCAATGCCTAAAGTATAGACTCAGTTGCATTCGCTGCAATAATTTTTAGTCCTAAACATGAGTATATTTGTGTGTTAGAATCAACAAACATTTAGTTGTTAATTTCCCATAGTCATCTTTTCTTTTACATTTTTCTTCCTGCCATAGGTTTATGGAGAATATGTAAGTGGAACTATAAGTGATGATGACAGAAGGAATGTAGTCCGCAATTCATGTCCTGGGGCTGGGGCTTGTGGTGGAATGTATACAGCTAACACAATGGCTTCAGCTATTGAAGCACTGGGAATGTCTCTTCCTTATAGGTTGAATTTTGTTGCATAATGATTTCAATTGTGACTTGCTCGCATCTTAATGTTTGTTAATTTTCCTACAGCTCTTCAATTCCTGCTGAAAGTGAATTGAAGTTGGATGAATGTCGTTTAGCTGGGAAATATCTTCTAGAATTACTAAAGATGGACTTGAAACCAAGAGACATTATCACCTATAAATCTCTTCGCAATGCAATGGTTGTTGTAATGGCTTTAGGAGGGTCTACCAATGCTGTGTTGCACTTGATTGCAATTGCCAGGTAAGGGTAATCTTCTCCTAGATACTCTTTCGTGACTTCATCATATGAAACTCATGAGATCCTAGCAGGTCTGTTGGACTGGAGTTGACACTTGATGATTTCCAGAAGGTCAGTGATGAGGTACCGTTCCTTGCAGATCTAAAGCCAAGTGGCAAATATGTCATGGAGGATCTGCACAAGGTACTGATATTTGAATATCTTTTTCACCTATTCAGTGTTATCCACGCAAGATCATCATCTGTTACATCTATTTTGGCATCTATTCTCGTTGTCTTATTCATTTTTCTTGACATTGAACATCTAATCTCTCCAAGATTGGAGGAACACCTGCAGTTATTCGCTTTCTCTTGGAGCATGGTTTCATGGATGGTGATTGCTTGACTGGTATGTGAGAGTTGTAATTTTATGAACTTCATTTTGCATTTGTTGGAGGTTTTTCGATGGACAATGGTATATTTCAGTACTTGGTTCATTTACTCTTCAGTGACTGGGAAGACCTTGGCTGAAAATGTACAAAATTGTCCTCCTTTGGCTGAGGGGCAGGTGGGATCAAACTCTTTGTTATATATACTTATTGTGTGCTTTTGATAAGAAGTTATTTTACGGAATAAAGAAGTTACATTTAATTACACGTATATTAGTATTAATCTTGCAGGACATCATAAGATCATTGGAAAATCCCATTAAAAAAACAGGTCACATCCAAATATTACGTGGGAATCTTGCACCAGAGGGTTCTGTGGCAAAAATTACCGGAAAAGAAGGACTGTATTTCTCTGGTGCTACATTGTTTCTTGATATTTCCCTTTCATGCTACTCTTTTCCTTAGCTAGCATTTAGTACTTTGCGAAATGGATCTAATAATGAAAAAAAGCTGTTTTCCAGGTCCAGCACTTGTCTTTGAAGGAGAAGAAGCTATGATTGCAGCTATATCGGAAAATCCTATGAGTTTTAAGGTAAGCATCCTACATTTGTCTCCTTAACTTTTCCTGTCCGATACTTTATGTTCTATAACCAATCTATGTTGGAATTGAGGCCCAAACTATGAAAAGCTTGTAAAGGCTCTGATAACGTTGAACTTCATAGGTAGGCGCAAACGTTTGCTGATGTAAGATTAATGGAATTTGAACGTTTTGGTACTTCAGAAAGATAAATGAAACGCCAATGATTCTATCTTTTTTTCTCAAAACACTTTTAGTTGTTAGAGAAATTTATGGTTTTGTAGTGTTCCCTTTGTTGTTGAAAATCTGGGTGGTGGATGTAATCTAATTTTGGCATATAAATTTATATATATAATGTATCAGGGAAAAGTAGTAGTTATTAGAGGAGAGGGGCCTAAGGGAGGACCAGGCATGCCTGAAATGCTAACTCCAACAAGCGCAATCATGGGAGCTGGTCTTGGTAAGGTACGTCAATACGCAATATAAGTTTTGCTTTGGAAAGAGTTGCCTTGAACCTTGAAGTTTCTTTTCTTTCTTTCAATATTTCAAAGAATATGTGGTGTAATTGCCACCTTTAACAGGTTATGCTAAGCTAAATTTCCCTCTTTTTTTCAACAAAGAGTGTTGTTCTGCCTTATCGTGAACTTTTGCCTGTCAAATACTGCAGGACTGTGCATTGCTAACTGACGGAAGGTTTTCAGGAGGTTCTCACGGTTTTGTTGTTGGTCATATTTGCCCTGAGGCACAGGTTCATTTCTTTCTCTCTTGTCGTCTTATAATTCGCACCTTTATTGGGCAGTTAATTTTGAAACGGGTTGATACCAAGACACAGGAAATCAAGATTGTCAACGTACTAACTGGACAATTCTTGATGCGTTCAATGGCATTGTCTAGCAGATTGACTTCTTTTGATTAAAAGTGCATTTATAAGGGTATGATGAACGTGAAGCAATTACTTTCAGGAAGGTGGTCCAATAGGCCTTATCAAAAACGGTGACATCATCAACATTGACGTTAGAGAGAGAACGATAGATGTTCAGCTAACAGACCACGAAATGGCAGAGCGAAAAAAGAACTGGAATCCTCCTACATACAAGGCCAATCGTGGTGTTCTATACAAGGTAACAACAAATTTGACAAAAATTGAGGGTGTTTAGAATCCAATGATGTTAATGATCGAGTAATGCTATATTTTCGATTTCCTCTTCCAGTACATAAAAAACGTACAGTCGGCCTCCAGAGGATGCGTAACCGATGAGTAGAGGGGCGAATAAGGACTATTTGTTAGAGGCAATGCTATAGAGTTTGATTGATAGAAGCTTACATCCATGGCTTGCGGAGCAGATATGATATCTTGTATGCCTTGTCAACTGCTGTTTTCTTCTTCTTCTTCCTTAGTGAAGGGGCAACTTCTTGTAATGTTAAAATCTTCAGATCAGTATGCTGGTGAAATGGTTGGTAGTTATGAATGCCTTTGTGTAATCTTTTCGTGAAATAAATCGTGCATGAACATTTTTGCAGTTCATTCGTAAGAACTTGGATAGCCTAATGCCAATGCATGCTGAACCTCATTAGTATTTTGTTTGGGCTATGGCTGATGTAAGCTCATATATCTTCAGTCCTGATTGGGCCTTGAAACCAAGGTCCACTACTCGAACTGCATTGCAAATACTGCTCTTTATGGTTTCCCCTCTTCAAATAGGTACCGGGCTTTCTGAATAACATGGAAAGCAGTTCTTATATATAATTAAGTCAAATAAAAGTAATATCAATTAGTTTAATCTTTTTCGTTAAATCTACCATGCGACTCGTAAATGGCAAGAAAAGCCCCAAGAACGAACGCTTTTTCCATTTCCAATGTATAAAGAATGGACGAGACCCTACGGAAGCCATGCCTGCTTAGAGTGAAATGAACAAATAGTAAAACTGCCACACGTATCAACGATGCATAATCTGGTTCGGTTTTAAACTTTCAACTGGCTAAAGTTCAAATGCAAAAACTGTTTGACTTTTGGCCGTTTGATCCCTTTTGAAACATCCAACCAACACAATCCTGTCCTACATGATTTTCTGCGTTCATGTTAGGAAAATTTGATTTGCCTTACTTCACTTAGTTACTTATTTCTGCATTTTATATGAAAATATCGACTTCAGTATATAGTTTTTTCCTAGCGAGATTAATTCCATTCGGGTCAAATATATTTTTAGAAAGTGAATATTATTTTGCTTAATTAACAAGTGTGTCTCCTTTTAAGTCTATGCCCATCAGCCCTTGTCTCTATGTGTTGACAATAAACAAAATGAACAATGCACCTTTTGCCCAATGGGGGACTTGGATTAATAGCTCGGCATTTTCTTCATAAACCCATGAAAGGAAATGGAGAAGTTGGCAGTCCATCAGAAGATCTCTATGCCAGTGCACATAATTTTCTTATTCAAGGAAGAACTTTACAGAACTTGCCTTTTCTAAATCCTACATATGTTGAATGAAGAGCATGTGCCAAACTTCCTTATTCTGTCACCACCTACTCTCTATCATCGTCGGCCACCGTGCATGAAGTTGAGCATATATAAGAAACAAGAACGTGTTGCAAAAGCAACAATTAATAATAACATTTTCAAGAATATTTAAAAAATTATAATGTCAAAATTATACTAAGAAAATTTCCAGATCAGAATGGTGGGTCACACCGGACCACTTAAGTACCACCTTTTCTTAGACAGAATAATCTTAGTTATTTAAGCAAAATAACACCAGAAATTAATGAGATTCGGCCAATTAAGCCTACGTCCTCGAGGCACTACCAATACTATTTCACTAAGAAGAAATATTACAAGAGAAGAGAAAAGAGAAAAACAAATAAAGAAGGATTTGATTTTGGGATGAAAAATAAGGAGGGGGAGGTTTCTATTTATAATCTTTCAACTCGCCCACATACTCCCTTATTTCCAATGTGGGATAAATGCATAGCCAAAATATTTGACTAAAACCAACAAATCCCTATAATGCATAGCCAAAATATTTGACTAAAACCAACAAATCCCTATAGGCCCTTTTCAGCTATCTGATAGGTTCATTTGGCATTTTAATTCGAAGGGTCTCTTTTCTGTCAAATCTGCTTATAATGTTTTCTGGAAAATTCCTGTTCAACCTAAAGTCTTAGCATTTTTATGGAAAGTTGTCAATGATTGTTCACCTACTCGAGCTAATTTAGCCAAGAGGAACATTGCTATGTCATATATCTGTCAAATTTGCAGAAGAACTAGTGAAACAGTTTAGCATGTTCTGTTTCATTGTGAACATGCTAGAATGTCTTGGTTTTGTTCGAGACTTGGGTATAAACCAAGTGCTGACCTGAGAGTCTCTTTTAAAACCTGGTTACACACTTTGTTCAATGGATTTAATCTGAATCCTAATGCTGATCTGTTCTGTTGGATAGCAAATTTAAGTTGGCAAATCTGGAAAACAAGGAACAGAGCTATCTTCAATCACAAGAAGCCTGATCCCGTTGCCACAGTGCAGAGATGTCGGATGCAGTGTGAACAAAGTCTCTCTTGTTTGATAAACTTTTCTGGACAATATAGTTGCGAAGTTGGTGCTAACAATGAAGCAAAGAAATGGATGTCTCCATCACGGGGATTCTGGAAATTTAATACAGATGCTTCGTTTGACGGTAATAAAGGGTTAGCAGGATGGAGATGCGTTGGTAACCAGGTGTATTACCCCTCGTCACGCTGAAGCTTCGGCAATGCTATTTGCTGTCCTATTAGCAGTAAAGCTTGGAGTGGGCGATGTTGTTTTATATCTGTGAATTTTTTGGTTGCTCTTAATGAATCGGCAGAATCTTAGGCATGCATTCGATTTTAAATCAAACTCATTTTTAATTAAAACTAAGTCATTAATCTATCTTTCCATTTACCATTATCTTAATGATTAAGTATGTAAATCTCTTCCAAATAACTAATTAAATGGATAACTAAGTAATTAAATTTTTGTAACCATGAAAACATGAGTTCTTTTAATATATTATTTTTAAATTTTAAATATTAAGTCCATTCGAAGTTTGCTATATTTTTTAACATATTATTATGTCTTTAATTTAATTATGAATTATTTTACCCCATAGTATAAACCTTAACAACAAAATTATAATATATTTAGAAATTTAGCCATTTTAGATTATACAATAAACTTTGTGTTGTTATTGTAATATTTAAATTGTAAAAATTATGTATTGATTTTTTTTATAGTTTTATGATAAAAAAGATTTAATTGTCTAATTTTAAAAAATTCGAATACTTAGTTATATATTCTTAAAAAAAATTGACATATTTTCAGTAAAATAACATGACATCGGCATTATTATAATTTTTATTATATAAGTAAATATTAAACTCGATGGTAAAAAAGTTTGTTTAAACTTATTTAATAAAATTTATTTAATAAATGAGTTGATCTCGAGCTATATAATATTTAATTTATTTAAATTCTTAAATTATTTTGATAAAAAATTTATAGAAAATAATTTAATTTTAGATATATAAATGTATAAAAATAATTTTTAATTTAATTATAAATAAATGGAGTTTGAATAAAATAAAATTGGATGGGAGGGTTTGGGCATGTATGTTAACAAGAAGAAGTAACCATGAAGCAAAATGAGCCTTGAAATCAACGTAATGAGGATGAAGTAGGTGGAATGAAACGACGAAAGGGTTTAATATCAATATATATTGTATTAAGTCAAAGCCATGGAGCTGAGTTGGTAGGAAAATGTTTACCGATTCTATTAATTCGAAAAGCCTTCCTACCTCTTTTAATTTTTTTCTCTCTTTGTCTTTTCTAATTTATTGTTAAAATATTTTATAAATTAAATTAAAATGTAAAAAATAATAATAGGGTATCATAAATCCAAATTCAATAACAAGATTAAAAATTAATTGAGATTATATCATCATTAAATACTTGAAATAAATTATTATCATCATTTTGAGAAAATTATAATACTTTTGATATATAAACAAGGTATCAATTTGTTCATAATTATTTGTAATTTGACATTAATAATCATCATCCATATATTAGTAATATCAAACATTTATATTAGTTCTCATTCATAAAATCATGCATCAATGTCTAAAGTCTGTAATCCATGATAGATATGATAAGGAATGGGAAGTGGGTAGCTTTCTTCCAAAAGAAAAAAACAGAGACTGATAGTGCATTCACCATCAAATCCTTTCTTCTTTTCTCTGGTTTTTCTTCCTCATCCAAATCCTTTTCATCTTCAAACCCCTTTCTTTCTTTTCACCATATCTGATTTCATCCTATATTTTAGTATAATAAATTCCTATTTCTATACTTTGGTATAATAACTTGTTATCTTAACCCAATCTATCTAGGGTTTAAGATTTTACCTCCTCTTTTAGTTCAAATAGGTTTTTTTTTTTGCTTCCATTATTTTGAATTTTTATAATACTTTTGAATGAATTTATGTATTTCCCTTTCATTAAAATTATGATCATGTACTTTTTATTATATTAATGATATATTTCCAGGAATAATAATTATTACTTTTTAAAAAATATAAGAAATTTTTTTCTTAATTTCAAAATTTCATTATATTTTTTTATTTCAAAAATGTTTTCCAATTTTTTATTTTCAAAAATATTGACTTTTATCATTTTTTCTTTTTTAACTTATTATTTTTTTTAGTATATAATATTTTTTTCTTATCAAAATATGTTTTGAGATAAAAAATAATTAAAATATAAAAGAATATGTTATTTTACATTAATATTAAAAATTTATAATTTCAAATTGTGATTTCAAATATTTAAAAATATAGATTTTAAATATTTAATATACTTAAATGATATATCTTTCTAATATATTTCATATATATTATATATATATGATATTTTTTTATAAAATCTTTTTAAAAATCATATTTTTAAAAATAATTTTTGATATTCATATTGTTTAAAAAACAAAATTTTCATAATTTTGCAATTTTTGTATATTTGGAAAAAGCCCCCAAGAAAATGCAGAAACGAAAAGCCCACTAGAATAGCGTCTTGTTGGTGTATAAATGGAGTTATTTTCACATGCATAATATTTCAACAAGATTTAAATTTATAATCTTTAAATTATAATTACGCCACCACAAGAATACGGGTCGCAACTGCAGTATAAAGGTATCGTTCATTGGGACCAAGAGCGACTAAATACTAGCTATTGATTTCATCGATTATCTAGGCAAATCAATATTATAGTTTATTTAATTAACTAAAAGCATAAATTAACTACTAAATATATATAATATATAATTAAATCTAAGATTGAACGATGATGAACAAAG
>CANYBF011049176.1:0-19845 GCA_948192965.1 Dalechampia spathulata | reverse complement strand
GATATTGAACATTTGTATACAATAAGAATCTCATTCCATAAACTCTTTATGGATTCTTCTGCACTGTTCCAATATCATGGACTTCAATATATAGTTTAATACTCCAAGTAAAACAAGTTCATTTAAAACATTATACTATATGATGAATAATACCTTTATTAATGAAAATGTATAGTACAAATACACATGATGCTCTACAGCATACACTAACAGCACATAGCCTATATGCTGTACATATAGTGCTATATACGCAACATATAACCTTTTGACCCTTCATGTGGGGCCCACTATGGCTGCATCAGGACATGCGCCCCATGCCCAATAAGTGTCATTTTATGTACCAAGGCATTGTGTAATGTGGCACACATTAGATTTGGTCCCGAGAAGGCTCCCGGCTAAACATCTTCACTATGTTACATGCGTAGCATATAGTGCTATATGTGTAGCTTATAGTGCTATTTTGACCCTATGCGCTCCGCTTTGTACAAGCAGAATGGGATACACTCCACATGTCAAGCAAACATCATTTGATATATTAAGGCATTTTGCAATGCAAAGTTTTCCAAATTTGGTCCCGAGAAGGCTCCCGCCCAAACTTCTTTTTTCTATCAAATAGTGCATATAGTGCATACACCTTATATGCTCCACTTCATATGGGCATGCATGCCATATGTCAACTGAGATGGAATCAACATAATGAGTCACTTTGCAGTTTTGAGTTTTGCCAAATTCGGCCCCAAACGATGAGTTCCACTAATGGGCCCATTTTCGGGCCCACAATGCTATATGGCCCAAAATGTGACATTTAGCATGCCAAGTGTTATGCCTCATGTAGGCAATATGTAGAATGTGTCTGTGCATACAGAACACTCAGAGTGGGTTGACAAAGGTGGTGGGCCCCACCAGTGCCTTTAGTGGGCCCCACATTGCAGTGGACCCATAATGTCGCATTTGGGATGCCAAGTGCTCTGTCTTGTGTAGACCTATGTGAAATGTGTTCTATGTGCACAGGACACAGAGAATGGGCTGATAGGGGTAGCGGGCCCCATTAGTGCCTTTGATGGGCCCCACAATGCAGCAGGCTTGGGTTGTGGCATTTAGCATGCTAAGTGTTTTGCCTTATGCAAACAACATGTTATGCATTTTGTATGCATAGAATACTTAGAAAAACTAATAAAGGTGGTGGGCCCCATCAGTGTATTACTCAAGATAAATAGTGCCAAGTGCCCAAAATGCAATATTTTGCATTTTGTGTGCTTTGCCTTGCGTAGGTAGGAATAAAGTGTGTTCTGTATGCACAGAACACTCAGAATAGGCTAATGAGGGTGGTGGGCCCCACCAGTACTCTGTCTTGGACCCATAGCGATATGTGCCCAGCATGTAGCATTCTACATGTTGTGTGTTCTACCTTGCGTAGGCATAAGCAAAATGTGTTATGTGTGCACAGAATACACACAATGGGCCAAAAAGGTTAGCGAACCCCACCAAGTGCCATGGTGGGCCTCACTAACTATAATGCACTCTGAATGTCCAGAACACTCAAGGGAGGCCGCAGAGGCATATATGCATAATCGAGGTCGATATCAAGGACTAATACCAAGTCGAATCAATAGAAACCCAAAATTGCACGAGAGTGAAAAGTCAGGGTCAACAGTTTGCCCCCTGATCAAGACCATTTGAGGTGACACAAGCGCAAGTTGTCAAAATGAGATCTGATCAAAATATGAATTTTCACAGGAAGTGAGGAAGGTACCTGACTGATGCTCATGTTTAGGACTGATGCTCATGCTGACGCTCGCGAGGGTGCTCGCATTGAGGTGGATCAGGTGGTTCAGTTGCAGAACCAGAGGTGACCGTCTACTAGGTCGGGCTTACCAACCATCAGATCTATTATTGTGTCATCAAATAAGTGTTGTCTATCTCTAAAGTTTGCATTTGGGACCCTTTGTTGGAATGTAACATTATCTGGTGAATGGCTTGACCAGAAGTCAAAGGCTTGATTGTTTTTGATTGTCTGCTGGATCAATTTCCTATCTTTGCCAGACATGGGAAAATAATTTATCACTGAAATTGGTATTGAAATGGTCTAGGAAAAATACTTGAATTTTTGGGTATTAGTCTACTGCATTCTGATTAATTTTCTAGATTTTTCAAACGCTGTGGGTCGTGAAAATTGGGCTCGACGGAGCAAATGACCTCCAAAGATTCTAAAATTTTTACCAGAGGCCTAACTTTTCATGTGCCTTTTGATAGGGGGTGGTGCACATTACTAGAGTACCCCAGTGGTAGGCGCATGTTAGCAAAAATTGCTACATGCAGAGTGCGTTCCCCTATGTGCTGCGCACCTACGGTGAGTACCTATTATAAATGCGAGTGCATGGAAATGCATGGATGCATGACTTATATGTCTACATGTTTCTGTTTGCAGATGAGCAGATAGTTAGAGTGAGAGGAGAATGATCGCTACGCTCAGATGATAGAGGAGATGGGCCAGAAGATTGTGCGACTGACGGCGCATCTAGAGCGCTGCAATATCGAGGTTCCGGACAACCCCAGCCCTGATGAAGACCACTCTGGCAAAGATGATGCATAGAGAAGACATGACATCAAATTACCATATGCATGATGTCAGAACTCTGTAGTTTTTGTATTATAATAAGATAGCACATTACAGTCTAGCAATGCATGTCTAGTACGCTAGGGTTGTTGCGTACCAATTGTGAAAACAGACAAAAGCTTGTTATGTAACTTTTGGATTTATTAATGGA
This sequence comes from Dalechampia spathulata, assembly GCA_948192965.1. Classification (NCBI taxonomy): domain Eukaryota; kingdom Viridiplantae; phylum Streptophyta; class Magnoliopsida; order Malpighiales; family Euphorbiaceae; genus Dalechampia; species Dalechampia spathulata. Next base: position 17,077 of record CANYBF011049176.1, on the reverse strand, counting down.
ATCCAAAGCCCTTTTGCTGCTATATATATCCTATATCTTATGCTTCACTGCCAAAACATAATTCACTTGCTTTTGTGTATAGAAAATAAATATACAATGACTCAGCAATCACTGTCTACTTTCCGCCCTCTTTCCTACCGCTAGGGTAACGACGAGTGGAGTTGATTAGGTGAGATTGAACTCCAGTACCTGAGGACCTTTCAGCAAGTCATGATCAACAATGTTTTCCTACATGCTGCTATTCAATTATGGGATCTAGAGGTTCATGTATTTTAGTTCAACCATATGGAACTGTGTCCGATACAAGGAGTTTACTACCATCCTTAGAGTTTCCTGTAGCATGACGGTGATCTCGACGCTATTTTCCGGCTATGTGGCCAGAAATCAATGGAAGACCCCTCATGGCTGAGGGTAGCTGGATTTGGATTATTGGCATAATTCCTATTCGTTGATCCATCCGGTCATGGGGATTTGTTGATCGGGCCTGTGGTAGACCAGATGGTGAAGGGTCGGACCCCTGTTCCCATGATTGTAGCAGAGACGATCCTTGGTCTGGATAGAGTGAAACGAGGGCATTTTGAGCACTTCAGTAGTAGCTTGCTCCTATTGCAGGTAACAATTCTAAGCCGCCTTTGCAGGTTTTCAACTTTAAAAATCTGTATTTTTGCCTTAATTTTTACATGATTTGCATGGCACCGTCGACGGGGAAGCCACAAAGATATGCACCTCATAGCCATATATGTAGAGGCTATACCTTTAGCGAGGCAAAGACGATGATGTTCTAAGACTGGATAGAGTGGACGGGGACTCGACCTAAGAGTGAGATCAGGTGGAATTGTCCTTCGTGGAGCATACAGCATGTGACTGTGATGACCTACATAGACTGTATCCCACTGCCGGGATTCAAGCATTGCACGCACTGCAGTCCTACTAGGATCTATCGTCGATATGGCCATCGGCAGACTATACCTCGATTGACAGAGTTTGAGGGAGGAAGGTTAGTGCCTCATCGTCAGATAGCGCTGGTGGAGATTCCTAGAGCTAGATATGCCATAGATGATGAGTACAAGCTGTGGGTGTTGTGCCATGCCTGAGTCCTATACTACGAGACATTATTAGACAATAATGTATAATAAAGAAAGATAGTGCTTTGTGTTTGAGATTTGTATAACTTATGGCTAAGTTTATGAACACGTGCTTCATTTGCATTAATGAGATTAAAACATTTACATGGAAAATGTTAAAATTAACATAGAAGTCCTAGATGTGCATCAGACTCAACCCCTGTTATTAACCAGGCTCGTACGAGATTTTCTGATCAACTATTTTAACACTCTCCTTTTGCTTTTAAGAGCTCTAACTTTTGCATGAGTTATCCGAGCGGATTTTCAACTCACCGAGTGATTGTTTTTCCTTTTGCCTTAACTTTTGCGTGAACTGCTTATGCAGGTTTTTGGTTCACCAGGCTTTTCATTTTTATTTGGCTTTTCTTTTACCCTTTGCTCTAAACAAAATACTTCTTTAGCCGATCAAGGTTGACAGGTTCATAGAATTTGTTACCCTCCAAGTCTGAAAGATGGATAATGCCTTTCGAGAGGATCTTCTTAACCATAAATGAGCCTTCCTAGTTATGCCCGAACTTTCCATGTGGGTTGTGGACAGCTAGTTTGACTTGCTTCAGAACTAAATTCCTTCCTGTATGGCTATAGGTTTGACCTTTCTATTGAATGCATTTGCCATGCACTTTTTGTAAAGCTGTAGGTGATAGAGAGCCTGCAGTCGCTTCTCATCAATAGTGACCAGTTATTCATACTTGGCTCTTTTCCACTCAGCTTCTGGCAACTGAGATTCTAGAATGACATGAAATGACTTTAGCTCCACTTCAATTGGTAATATGGCTTCTGTCCCGTAAACCAGGGAGCAATGGGTAGCACCCGTAGGACTCCTCACAGTGGTTATGTAACCCCATAAGGTAAATGGTAGCTACTCGTGCCAATCCCTGTAAGTTCTCACTGTCTTGGTCAAGATGCGCTTGACCCTTTTATTGGCCACTTCTACTGCCTTATTAGCATGAGGGCAATATAGATAAGATCGATGGTGCTCAATTCCATACTTTTCCAGTAAGTCAATAACTTAAGCCTGGAATTGCACTCCATTATCTGACACAAGGTGATGCGGCACCCCATATCGACATATGAGAGTCTTCTCTATAAACTTGATAACCTGTCTTGCCCCCAGTCTACTATAGGATTTTACCTCCACCCATTTAGAGAAGTAATCAATAGCCACCAGTATGTACCAATGTCCATTGGAAGCATTAGGATGAATCTCACCCATGAATCTGGCATTTATGACATCTTCATATAAATTGTATGCAGTCTGACTCCATAGTGAGCCAAAAATATCCTTGGCATAGGATTTTTCTGTAGAGGGCAAATCCATTCATGTGGGACCTGCATACACAAGTGTGTACAGTCTACATGATTGATTCAATCTCCTTCCCCAATATGCATCGAAGTTGTACACCATTTACTATTCTTCTGTAGAGAACATCCTGATGCTAGGTAAAGTTGGTTGCTAGTCTGCGGAGAGCTAGCTTATCAGTTCTGTTGGCGTCTTCTAGATAAGACCAGTCTTCAAAAAGTTCATGATATCAGCGTACCATGGGGTCTTATCTATTTGGTCTAGTGCCATAACCCGTTCTCCCTCATAGCAAGGAATCCTTGACTGCTCAATGAACACAGGTTGAGCTTGACTCTATGATCGCTCACAGACTGAGGCCAGTGTGGCTAAGGCATCGACCGTCTAATTTTCTTCACGCGACATGTGAATGAATTGGCATGAGCTAAAATTGCAAACCATGAGCTTCATGTATTCAGCATAAGGCTTGAGCCTCTCTTCTTTGACATCCCACTCGGTCATGGATTGGTAATTGACTGGCATAGAATCACCAAATATCTGTACATCCCGGGCCTCAATCATTAGCAGTCCTTCCAACCCAAAGAGACATGCTTCATACTCAGCCATATTGTTAGTGACTGAAAAGCTCAACCACTTTGAAAGCATGTTGAGTTCACCTTCAAAGGTGATTAAAATAACTCCTATACATGCACCTCTTCTATTGACTGCATCATCAAAGTGCAACTGCCCCTAAGTGCTCGTCTGGGAAGTCCAGTTCAAAGGTTTCAGAGCCATCCATCGGCCTGGATACTAAGAATTCAGCAATCACTCTGCCTTTGATTACCTTGGTAGTGTTGTACTACACATCAAACTCTGACAACAGGATCAGCCACCTGGAGAGTTTCCCTACTAGTGAAGGAGCTGCATACAAGTACTTCATAAGGTCAACCTTGGAGATTGCTTGAACTTAATATGACTGGAAATAATGCTTGAGTTTCTTGGTGACCCAGACCATAGCCATGCATAGCTTCTCGACAGTGCTGTATTTGCATTCTGTTGGTAGTAGCTTCTTGCTCAGGTAGTAGACAGCATGCTCAACTTCGGCGTCGTTCTCTTAAGCCATCATAGCACCCACTGACTCCTCTTCTAAGGCTAGATAGAGTAGTAGCGGTTTTTCCGGCTAAGGTGGTTACAGGATCGACAGGTTGGAGAGATAATACTTCACCCTCTCAAATGCAGATTGGCAGTTCTCATCCCAAACCATAGGTTGGTTCTTCCTCAAAAGCTTGAAGATAGGCTCATACATGGTAGTGAGCTTGACGATGAATCTGCTGATGTACTGGAGCTGTCCCAGGAATCCTCTGACTTCTATCTCAGTTGTAGGAATAGGCATCTCAATGATTGACTTTGCCTTGTCAGGATCCACTTTGATACCCCTTTGACTGACAATATGACCCAACAGCTTGCCAGATGTCACCCCCAAATGTGCACTTCTTTGGATTCAACTTGAGTCCATATTTCTCAACGCGTGTGAGAAATCTTTCAAGAGCAGCTGGATACTCTTCTCTAGTGGGAGACTTCACCATCATATCATCCATATAGACTTCAACCTCCTTGTGGATCAGATCATGCAACAGTGTTGTTGCAGCTCATTGGTAGGTGGCACCTGCATTCTTTAAGCCAAAAGGTATAACCTTGTAGTAGTAAGTCCCCCATTCTATGATGAAAGCTACCTTCACCTTATCTGTAACTACCATCAGGATCTGGTTGTACTCTGAGAATCCATCAATGAAGGAATACATAGCGCTAGCGGCTGCACTATTAACTAGCACATTGATATGAGGCAAAGGAAAGTCATCCTTTGGGAATGCTTTGTTCAGATCCCTGTAGTCTACGCAGACTTTGACTCTGCCATCTTTCTTGGGAACTGGAACCACATTGGACAATCATTTTGGATATTCAACCACTTCAAGGAATTTAGCATCCAACTACTTCTAGACATCTTCCTTGACCTTTTATGCTCATTCTGGTCGGAGGCACCATAGCTTCTGCTTAATTGGCTTGAACCCTGGCTTGGTAGGAATTCTATGTTCTGCAATTGATCTATCAACACCCAACATGTCTTCATAGCTTAGAGCAAAGGCTTTTATATGCTTTTTCAATGCGCTGATTATTTTTATTCTCTCTTCAGAGGTCAAGTCTGATGCAATCTGAAGTAGACATAGCTTGTCATCTGTGTTAATGTTAACATTTTCAATGCATGATGCGTTAATATAAAAAATGTTCATGTAATGCTCATGTTCATGCACAATGCCATTAGAATACATAACGCAAACATAAGCAAAGTTACTCTTTATTGTATTGTACTTATTCAAAATTACATCATCATTAAAAAGTATAAAAATTGAGACATCAGTGTCCTCATACAATAGCTCCTCAAAGGTGCTATCCACCAGTGTGGCTATGTCCTCATAGACCTTTGGTAGCAGTAGGTCTTCCACATCCAAGTTCTATAGCTTGGCTCCCAATGCAGTGACTGTAGTGAGTTTCAGCTCTAGGCGGTTGGTGGTGAGATTAGCAACATCACCAAAGATCTAGAAATCTTCATCAGGGTTGATGGCAAAAGACGTAGCTATCTTTCCAGCTACTGTCAAGGTTGACAGGTCACAGACATCGCCAAAGATGGCAAAACTGTTACTCGAAGAAATCATCCAAGTTAGGCAACTCGGGAGCATGGTCGTGTTATGTATTTCCCTGGATGAAGAGGACTATCTCGCACTCTTCTGGTTTGTCCAAAGTGTAGGGATCAAACCCAATACAATACCTCTCTTCCCACATAGCTGTAGGAATGTCAAACTTTACTGGGCCTTGCTGGTATCAACCCAAACCTTTGCCAGGTGTAAAGTTCATCATGCACATCATCTTCTCTATGGTGGGGCTTGGTTGGTATGAGTATGGATCTGGTTCTTTGATGGTGGTAATCTAGAAACCAGTCATGAGAGGGACATCTTCCCTGATACAGGCTTGAGCAACCTCATCATCAGAGGCAATAGTAACGACACCTTTATTGTGTGGGAACTTGATCTTCTGGTGCAGGGTGGATGGCACACCTCCCAGGGGATGGAACCACAGTCGGCCTAAGAGCAATGCAAATGTCCAGGATTGTGAACTCTACCACTGATTCGATTAGCTCGATAATGACAACGACAGTGAAGGTACCAGTAACCTCCCGTTTGGACTTATCATATGCCCTGATGATAGTCTTACAAGGCTTTAAGTCTCAAAGTTGAACCCCTAGCTTGGACAACACTTTGAGTGGATAGACATTAATGCCATAACCATCATCCACCATGATATAAAGAGTGGAGAAGTTCATAATGTTCACCCTAATGAAGAGTGCTCTGTTGTGGCAGATTCCCTTAGCAGGTAGATCCGCGTCAGAGAAAGTGATCATGTTGTATGGTAGTTCTCAATTCACCAGCTGACTCTTCATGTTGAATCTAGAAGCAGTGGGGGAGATTATCATGCTTGAGAGCACTTTGATAATGGCTCGTCGATGTTGTTGGGAGGATAGCACCAAGTCCCAGATGATGATATTAGCTTGCATCTTCTTCAACTATTTGATAACAACATTATCAGGCTGAGTAGCCTGATTAGTTGGCTGTGGAGCTGGAACATTGCTTGGGCTAGCATCATCCCTAGCTGGCCTAGCCTCGGTCAGCTTCTTAGGAGCTTCTGACTTCTTCCCGAGGTTGGGAGGAGTGAACACCTTACCGCTGCGAGTCATGTTACGAACCCGAGAGGACATCTTATTTGCACCTAACCCTTTCTGCTGCTTGGGTGGTTTTGGTGCAGGTTTGGCTGCATTGTGAGTCTTGATCAACTTACCCTTGTTAAAAGCTTGTGCTTCTGATGATTCTGGCTTGGTGGAATCCGAGTAGCTGCTAATTCATCCTCAGAGCTGTTGTACCATATTTTGATGGTACCAATGTCAAATCCACCACCCGGACGGAAAGTGATGATAAGTAACTGAGCAATCCTCTCATTGTTAAGGGGAGAGAAGGAGCTAAGGATCAATGATTCTGGCAACCTTGATTAGATCATGTAGGTACGGTTAGCTTTGTGGTAGTTTGGCAGTGGGTTTGTCTTGGTTGATGGCTTAGATTTTTCAGGGTCCTTGATCTCACCAGAGTCGATGAGGTTGTGAATGACCAGTCTGAGAGAGCGACAGTCATTAGTATTGTGACCATGGTGATGATGATAGTGGTAATAGGTTTTGATGTCTACCGAGGCTGGGGGTGGTGTTTTGAAGTTTGGTTCAAGCGGTTTGATGAGTTTGGCCTTGAGGAGATGCCCAAAGACCTTGGAAAGCAACATTCCAAGATCCGAGAATCTCTTGGATGGGGTAGTGTTTCAGAGTATGGGTTTGGTTTTGCACAACATTGATGTAGTAAGGCTTTGGTGTTTGTAGGGTGTTGGTGTAGTGGGGTTTTGGTTGCGTATGAGTGTATGTAGTAGTTTTAGGTTTTGGGAAGGAAAGCTCCTTTTTCTTACCTTCAGTTTGCTCAATGTGTTATCCTACTGAGTAGATGTCCTCAAAAGTGTGGAATGTCTGATACTTCAGCTTATCCTGGTAAAGTGGTAGCGACCCCATGATAAGCTTATTGATCATGTCAGATTCAAATGGCTTCTGTCTGACCAGTGTAGCTTTATCCATCCAGCGATTGAAGTGATCCATAAAAGACTCATTGGTTTTCTGCTTAACCATTTCCAAGTCCATCAAGGTTATATCGAATTGGGACTTGAACTTATATTGTTTACAGAATGCAGTATAGAGAGGCTTCCACTCAGCCGTGGTTGCCTTGTTCAAACTATGATACCAGGCTAGCACTGGTCCCTCCAGTGAGATAAAGTAAAGTTGGACTATCTGATCATCCGACAGATCTGTAGTGCTCATCAGCATGGTGTAGGTCTTCAGATGATTCTTTGGGTCCCCAATTCCATTGTACTTAGAAACATTAAGGAGTTTGAACTTAACAGGTAGCCCCTTGATAGCCCGAACAGAGAACTCATCAAAGTCCAGGTCAGACCCCATACCTTTGGTCTTCATGATAGTCCGCAACTGTTTTATCTTTTGTTCCAAGACAATGGTCTCAGATTTCTGAACATCATGCATATGGAGGGAGACATCATCATCAGTCTCCATGTCATACATGTTAACACCCTTCCCCTTTTCCTTGATCAGAGCTGGCAGGGTGATGAATTCTACAGGGCTAAGAACTTCCCAAATATGTTGTTTCAGGAGAGTCTTGAAGTCATCATTTAGGAGTTTGGCCATAAACTGGTCGATGAGCTTCTGAACTGCAGCGAGAGTGGCCTCATCCAGTGTTAAGTCTGACATGATTCTATACATGACAGAAAGGATTAGCATGGATGTATGAGTATGCATATGATGTTGCATATGATGTACATGATGTGATACGTAGAATGTATGCATGCCCTATGCTAGGAAATAATGTGATATCATGGCTGTAATAAAGCGAGTTAGCATGCGTATGCATGGATGCACGTGATGCATCACGTAGGATGTATGCGTGTCTTATGCTAGGAAATATCCAGTGTTATGGCTATAAAAGCTAAATTTATTAGGAAATTGCATGAGTATGCATGTATGCATGTTTGGCAGAAAACACAAAAACAGTTAGTGAACACATAGCATGCAGCAACGCTCCCTTCAAACCTTATACCTCCACGAGATTTGGTTAATCCAAGTTCTCCTTTCCTATGTAGGGATACTAACCCAGAGTTACACTGGGAACTCGAGGTGTGATTCTCTTGATAAGGTAAGCAAAAGCGTTGATCGTGGCTCGATCATATGAGGGATTATGGTGAAAACCCGATAGTATTTTGACCTAATCATATTGCAATGATAAGAGAATGCCGATGGAATTGGCATGAGGTTGTACAACCATACTGAATCATGAAAGGATTCCGACTCTTAGTAGAGTAATACGGGTATGATCATATTGTTATGATAAGAGTACGCTCATGGAATAAGCATGAGGTTATGCAACCATATCGAATCATGAAAGGGTTCTGACTCTTAGCAGAGCAATACGTGGGAGGAAAGTAGGCCGGGTCTATGCAAATCCACTAACATGATAAGGCAAAGATCCACATAGCATGCAATAAGGGTCCTAGTTTGGAATGTTGCTAGGCTTACTACATGGGCTTTAGTCCAGTTTTAAGAATAGGCTAATGTCTCAAGCCACGCTGTCCACAACCTATCGAACCAAATAGAATCATTGATATAAGACTATACCTCGTGTCTATTCGTTAGGAATCATCTATGGTTATCAGTATAGTGCAGTGAGTGGTGAAGGCAGATGTGCTTTCTCGAGGAGTAGAATGGAGTCCAAGCTACTCACTCATTCACAATCACCAGTTTGACACGGGACCAGGGTGGTGTCTGTGGACACAGACTGGTGCTGTGATGCATACAATTAATCCAACTATGATGGGAAAATTGATATGGAAACTCTTAGATGCCATCACTCTTTTGCCATAATGTCCCCAGTGGAGTTGCCACTGTGAGCGCCCGATTTCTACCGGAGCCCAGAGTGAGGCTTGCGATGCTTACCGATCGAGGACCGTACTTGGAGCAAAAGCACAGTCTTCCTGAGGGGTTCCCTAAGGGAATAATATGGACTTGAAAGAGTCGCAAGGGAGTCACCACCGGATGGTTCCAGATTGGTCCAATCGACCCATAGCATGAGTACTAGTTAAACCCTTCAGAGATTGGGTTCGGGTGGTAGAGATCTATTTCTATGAGTTTCCAAAATCAATTTTACCATTACAGTTGGGCTTAATTGTCCTAGGCAGGTAAGCATATGAGCGTATATGTAAACATACAGCGGGGCATATGATTTAGCATTGCAAGGTTGCATATAGAATGACATATAAAGCTATATGACATTTGGATGGCATGGCATATGCATGGCATGAGAAATTGTGATAAAGTAACATGACATATGCATGACATGTGAATGTGAATGACATATCATATGCATGATATGGCAACCTAGCATGAGATATAGGCATATAATCATGGCAAATAGCGTATTACGTTATACGTTAACGTTTTGGATCGTATTGGCATTGGGCATATGCATGGTGTATGAAGTGAGTGTCATGGCATATGAATGGCATGTGGATGCAAATGACATACCATATGTCTGATATGTAAAGTGATGTATGGCATGGCATATGCATGACTTTGCAATAGTGAATGACATACCGTATGTGTGGCATGTGAAATGATGTATGGTATGGCATATGTATGACATGGAATAGTGAATGGCATACCATATGCATGGCATGTGAAGTGATGTATAGCATGGCATATGCATGACATGGCATAGTGAATGACATACCGTATGCATGGCATGTGAAATGATGTATGTCATGGTATATGCATGACATGGCATAGTGAATGACATACCCTATGCATGGCATATGAAGTGATGTATGGCATGGCATATGTATGACATGCCATTATGTATGGCATACCATATGCATGATATGGCATAGTGGATGCATATGTGAATGTGTATTCAACATAGTATATGTGTATATGACATGTGACATGGCATGGCATCATGGCATAATAACATGTGAGATGGCATGGCATATGCATGGCAAGTTGTGCATATTTTTGTATTATGTATTGGCGTATTTGGTGTATTGACATATTTATACATATATGCATATGAAATATAGTATATTATGGCATGGTATATGCATGGCATGGCATAATAGTGTATGATATGGCATGTTACATGGCATGTGACATGATGACATATATTTAGGCAAATATAAATCATCCACGAATAAAAATATTAATGGCCGCTGAAAAGGTATCGAGGAATTAAAGGATTTTAGGGGGGATTAATTATTACAAGCCAATAATAAATCCTATCCTATTACATAAATGTCCTCGCATACAAATTTTGGGATGTTAAGTAACGTCCTCTCCTTCTCGAGTTGCATGATCTAAAAATGCACGATGGATAATATGCAAAAATAAACAAGTAAATTCATTAGTAGCAAATGAATTTAGGATTTATTTAACTAGTCCAATGCTATTTAAAAGCATAAACCAAGAGTCAAAATCCAGCAATTTTTTGGCAATAATTGTGTGAATTAACACGAGCCGGATCATGAAAATTAATTTTTATAAAAATAAATTTAGGCAAAATTATTTTTATTTGATCATGAAAAATTAAATGGGAGGGCTAACATCCCATAAAAAATATTGGAGATCGCCACTCGACCAATTTAATTCCAATCCTTTTAAAAATCACATTTATACGAGTAAAAATGGCTTTTTATCATAAAAATTAATTTTCAGGCCAAAATTAATTAAATGTATTTATTTTATGATAGATCCAAAATACTTGAGCCATTGTAAAGCATCAAATACCACTGGAAAAATCAAAATACGTCAAAAATATGATTTTTCTGGAAAAATGTAAAGTATGTGCGCTACGTATAGACCTATGTGCACCACACAAAGGGCATGTGTGGCACACATAGATCAACATATGATGCACATAGTTGGTTGATCTGCAAGAAAATTAAATTTATTAGTACAGAAATAATCTACAGACAAAAACACGCAACTTTAATGAAGACAGTACCTCATTTTGAGTTCGGATCGATCTCCAATTTGCATATCAAACATTTAATTAGGCAATTAAATGAAATAATTAATTTTAAGCCTAAAATCAATTATATTTGAGTTGCTGGAAAAATCAGATCTGAAGCGTATCGGGCGAAAAATGGCTTTTTTTGTGAAATCTGAGATCTATGTGTGCAGCACATAGATCTATGTGTGCCACACATAGACTATGTGTGGCATACATAGATTTATATGTGGTGCACATAGTTTGAAAAATCAAAGAAAAATCAAGGATTTTTAAGCAAAAACCTAGATCCGATCCCGATCTAGGCAGATTGGAGCCAAAAACTGAGGTTTGCTTCATGGATTTGCATCCAACTCAAGAAAAATAATTTTAAAGTTTAAATTATTTTATATCCAGTACGTATATGGCAGATCCAGGACACCAAAGGCATGGGGAGGCCTTGAATGCCACTGGAGTGGCCAGATTGGGGGAAAAATAGACAAAAAATGGGAAAAAATGGTGTTTTCTTTAAAATTTAGGACCTATATGTGCAACATATAAGCCTATGTGTGCCACACATGAGCAGAATGGAAAAGAAATGAAGAAAAATGGAAGAATTACCTCTAGGCAGTAGGTTTTCTTCCTTGATCTTGCTTTCAAACGCATTTAGGGAGCCTAACTAGAGCTAATTTATCTCTAAATCCTTAAGATTTAATTAATTAAGTGTTTAATTAATTATGGGAGTATTTTGGCAGAGTTTTGGCTTGCTTTTTAGGCAATTTCGGGATCTCCTCAAATGAACCCCTAGCTCTATATTTATAGAGCCGGATTGGGGTGTGGAAAAATTGTAATTTTTGGCTCGGATTTGAAAAATTAAAATGCTATATGCGTAGCACATAGCCTATATGCTGCGCATATAGCCTTTTAATTCATCATATGGGGCCCACTGTGGCTGCATCGGGACATGTGCCATATGCCCAATAAGTGTCATTTTATGTACCAAGGCATAGTGTAATGTGGCACACATCCAATTTGGTCCCGAGAAGGCTCCCGGCTAAACATCTTCACTATGCTACATGCATAGCATATAGTGCTATATGCTGCACATATAGCATTTTGACCTTATGCGCTCCGCTTTGTATGAGCGACACGGGATGCACTTCGCATGTCAAGCAAGCATCATTTGACACATTAAGGCATTTTGCAATCAAAGTTTTCCGGATTTGGTCCTGAGAAGGCTCCCGACCAAATGTCTTTTTTTCTATCAAATAGTGCACATAGTGCCATACACCTTATTCATGTATTTCACCTTGTATGGGTTAGATGTAATGCGTGTCACATGTCAAATATGCATTATTCAACATTCTATGATGTTGTGCTATGCGAAGCACATTAGGTTTGGTCCCGAAAGTGGGCCCCATTAAACATCTTCTTTTTGCTACATGTGTAGCATATAGTGCTATATGTTACACATATAGCATTTAGACCCTATGCGTTCTGCTTCGTATGGGCAAAACAGGATGCATGCCATATGTCAACTGAGATGCAATCGACATTCTGAGTCACTTTGCAGTTTTGAGTTTTGCCAAATTCAGCCCCGAACAATGAGTTCCACTAATGGGCCCATTTCGGGCCTACAATGCTATATGGCCCAAAATATGGCATTTAGCGTGCCAAGTGTTATGCCTCACGTAGGCAATATGTAGAATGTGTTATGTGCATACAGGACACTCAAAGTGGGTTGATAGAGGTGGTGGGCCCTACCAGTGCCTTCGATGGGCCCTACAGTACAGTGGGCCCGGAATGTGGCATTTAGGATGCCAAGTACTCTACCTTGTGTAGGCCTGTATGAAATATGTTCTATGTGCACAGGACATGCAGAATGGGCTGATAGGAGTAGCGGGCCCCACTAGTGCCTCTGATAGGCCCTATAGTGCAGCAGGTTCGGGTTGTGGCATTTGACATGCCAAGTGTTCTGCCTTATGTAGGCAACCTGTTATGCATTCTATATGCATAGAATACTCAGAAAAACTAATAAAGGTGGTGGGCCCCACCTGTGTACTATTCAAGGCAAATAGTGCTAAGTGCCCAAAATGCCTAGAATGTAACATTCTACATGTTGTATGTTCTACCTTGCGTAGGCATAAGCAAAATTATGTAATGCACTCTGAATGTTCAGAACACTCAGGGGAGGCCACAGAGGCATATGTGCATAATTAGGGTCGATATCGGGGACTAATACCGAGCCAAATCAACAGAAACCTGAAATTGCATGAGAGTGAAAAGTCAGGGTCAACAACACCCTTCCACACGCTAATGAAGCTCCTAAGATAACATGTAACAAAGAACTAAATGATTTAGAGGAGGTTCGGCATGTGTTTGGTGAAGAATGAAGAGAAGAGTAGAAAAGGAAAGGAAATGCCAAAGTGAAAGAAGGAAAATGGGTTGATTTCTTAAGTTGCACGCTTATATATGACTAAGACTTAATTCCAAGTGGTAATCCTTACTTGGATATGCAATGCACCCCTCCTTCTATCATCCATACTTTGACACCTCACTCCTTAGATTGAACAACTCAAAAATGGCAATCATTACATGCAATCATGAGGATGACTAACCATCCATATCATTCACACACCCATACTTAATCCTTTCTCCAATGCTTAAAATGCAAGGAACAACTTATAACTACATTTATATATGTATATGCTATGTATTAATTAATATAATATAGTTTATTTATTTATTAAAGAATGTAGATTATTTAATAAAAATTCATAATCACATAATTTACAATTATTCACATATTTACACGCCAAATGAAATTACATTAGCTATAAGTATCATTTATTTAAATTAATACTCGTCTAATTAATTCTATAACATGTACTTAATTTAGCATATATATCATGCATAAATTCCTATTTAATTCTTTAGCACTTTCAATAAATAATTAACACATCACACATTTAACTAATCATACATAATAATCAATGTAAAATTTTAGCATGTGTCATGAGGATGTGACAATGCCCTAAATTTGATGTTTCATGTACCATAATCTTTATTCTTAAAATGCCCTTATGAAACTCATTCATTAATAGGCATTCTACTATGGCCAGAGATTTCTGAATAAAGAATATTACATGAATCAATGAGATAAAACCTCTACATTTAATCTGGGGTGGTGAATCCTTTATTGATAAACAAATACCTTCAACTACTTCACACTATATCCAACCTCTAAGTTATGAATGCCTCCTATAGAGGAATAAAACATAAGAGTCAAAACATAGTGATCCATAATTAAGATAACCTTGTTATCTCAAGTCTTAAGGATACTTGTACTACTGATATGAGTGAGATATACCTCACAAACATAGATTAATCATCCATATGAAATCTCACTGGTAAGGTCTCCAATGAGTCAATCTCAAACTGCTCATCCACATGTTCACTTTAGATAACTCTTGTCATGATGAATGAGAATCATCCTATAAGGAAGTATGTGTGTTGATCTTAATCGTATTAATAATATAAATTCTCATTAATACATTGATTAAGGATAATTTAGGTATTGAACATTTTCATACAATAAGAATCTCATTTTATAAACTCTTTATGAATTCCTTTATACCATTCTAATGTCTTGGAATTCATTATCTAATTAATAACATTCCAAGCAAACTCAATAAAGAATAATTCCTTTTATTGATAAATCTTTCAATATTAAATTATAATAAAACATGAAGCTCTAGAGCATACACTAATAATGATGAGTTTATTGATCATGTCAGACTCCAATGACTTTTATCTGACTAGTGCATCTTTATCCATTAAGCGGTTGAAATAATCCATGAAGAACTCATTAGGCTTTTGTTTCACCATCTTCAAGTCCATCAGTGTAACATTGAAGCAAGACTTGAACCTATATTGCTTACAGAATGTAGTGCATAGAGGATTCCACTCAACCGTGGTTGCCTTATCAAGACTATGGTACCATGCCAGTGCTGGTCCCTCCAGTGAGATGAGAAAGAGTTGAACAATCTAGTCATCCAAAAGATCGGTAGTGCTCATCATCATGGTATATATCTTAAGATGATTCTTTGGGTTCCCAACTCCATTGTACTTGGGAATGTCCGATAATATGACCTTAGCAAGTAGTCCTCTGATAGCTCATATAGAGAACTCATCAAAGTCTAGGTCAGAGCCCATCCCTTTATTTTTCATGATGGACTGCAGCTGCTCAATCTTCTATTCCAGTGTAGAAGTCTCAAATTTATGGATATCATGCATGTGGAGTGAGACATCATCATCTGTGTCAATATCATACAGGTTGATAGCCTTTCCCTTCTCCCTGATAGAGGTTGGTGGAGTGATGAATTCCTTAGAACTAAGAACCTCCTTGATCTATTATTGTATGAGAGCTTTTGAAGTCAGTGGATAGAAGCTTGGCCATTGACTGGTCTATGAGCTATTGGACTACAAAAAGTGTTACATCATCAAGTGTAGTAATGGCAACCTCAGATGTCATGGCAAGATCATTAGTAAGCTATGGTTCTGATATGTTTCTGTACATAACAGAAGAGATTACCATGGATACAAGTGAATGTGTATGTGTTAATTATGGGAATGAGAACCCATATCAAGCCATCCCAGTAAGGAAGCAAGTCATAATACATGCCCAAAATGGGCAGCTAAGCATGCACATGCAAGGGGCAAAAATGCAATGTCAATAGGTTGAAAATCATGTTTTAAGAGTGCAAAAAGGGGCTATATGAGTCATTTCATGGTGAATAGGACTCATGTTGAACTCATTAAAGGAAGGAATTTAAGTTTTATGGAAAAATTTTGGGGTTTTCTTAGTGGTATACGATCAACACAAGTTATATTAGGGTGAGCATGACTCATGTTCAACTTAATCAACTTTAGTAACTTTGTTTTGTTTAAAAATCTAAGGATTTTAGGGAGAAATGTAACCAACACTACTCGTGTTATAGTGAACATAAGTCATGTTCCACTCAACTAGTATTGGAAAAATATAATTATCTTAAAATTTTGAAAACCATGTTTTGACTTATTGAACATGACTAATGGTGACAAACACTACTCATGTTCCACTCATAAATAGCTAAAAAGGACCAAAATTTTAACAAATCCTGATTCTAATCTACCTAAATTAAACCTTAAAGACAATAACTCTATCTAAATGCAAGTCTTACACCTTCTAATGCTAAGAATCAACTTGAAATTAATGTCAAAAATAATTTTTAATGCAAAATGGAAAGAGAAAACTTTATTCACAAATGAAAAAACAAAGTAAAAAGTGAAAAGCAAAGAATTAATGAACATAGAAACTAGCAACATAATAATTTTCACAACTAAATTAATTAAAGAGGAACAAAATCTAATTAAATGAAGGTGGCATCTTAACTAAGTATGTAACATGAAATATGATGGAATGTGTCACACCCTAATTTTGGACCGTCTTGACTCAGATCGAATCCGGGATGATTCAGGACCATTTCGGGTTGGTCTTGGGCCACTCCGGGTTGATTCGGATCATTCCGGGCCATTCTGGGCCAATTCTGGCCCATTTTGGGGTGTCATACGCGATCGCATATGTTTCTGGACCCGCCGCATATGTACAAACATACGCGATCGCGTATGTTTGTGACACGCCGCATATGTTAGGATACGTGATCGCGTATGTCTCTAGGGCATATTTTTTTAAAAGCTTTGGAACTCCATTCTGCGCGGGGGTTGGCAATTTTAGGGTTTTGGACTTTGGACCTATGAATTTTAGGCAGCCAAAAACATGATTAATTCTCTTAATTAGGTTTTTTTTGGACTATTCTAAGCAATTAGGGTTAAAATAAACTCACAAAATCACTTAGACTTAGGTGATTTTATTACCTAACGCTTGGATTCGGACTAATTTCTTCCTCCCCTACACTCGAATCTAAGGAGAATCTACGAGAGGTTAGTAAATT
>CANYBF011049111.1:0-20982 GCA_948192965.1 Dalechampia spathulata | reverse complement strand
ATAGCATCAAATCATAAGCAAATACGGGAATTCAGTCCCCATTCATCAATTACTAAGCCAAACTTGGCTTAAACACAAGCAAAGAAGCAATAAGCATCTGAATAAAAACTAATATTAACTAGTACTAACCGTATCAAAGCCACTACTATCGTCTAACCAAGTCTCTGAACTTCTGCTCGTACCTATCCAAGCTCTTATGGCTTCAAACTACTCAATTCGAGTGAGTTCTAATGTTTAGAAATGTTTAGGACGAATTTAGGGAAGAAAATAAGGAAGAAGCTTATGAAAGAAGTTAGGTTTCATTTGTTAAAAATAGCCTCAAAAGTCGCGTACGGCCGTACCACATACCCGTACGCCCGTACCAACTTCAAAAGTCTGACAACCTAATTTTCCTGCGAGCATCGGTACGGCCGTACGCCCATCTGGTATGCCCGTACGCCCTAATTCCTGCGAGCTCTACTGACAAACCTAATTTCCTGCGAGTTGGCGTCTGGCCGTACCGTCTATTGGTACGCCCGTACGCCCTCTCCCCTGTCTCGTACGACCGTACGCCCGTACCACTCCTTAAAATTCCATTCTAAGCCTCTCGGTAAGCCTAACTTGCTCGTAAAAGTCCCAAAATATATCGTACCATACCGCGGGGGCTCCGCCCCTGCACCCCGGCCCATAACTCACGAAATTCCCCCCTAATGGGCAGATGTCGTCGCTCCGCTCCATTTGCTCGTTGCGCTTACGCTCCACTCGCTCTCTTCTCTCCGCTCCGACATCTGCCCCTATACCAGTATAAGGGCTATACCTAACATAACGCATACCCAAACACAAATACAAGCATACATACACGTATATACATGTATACATATCATCAAGTACAACAAAAGCATCATACGCGTACAAACCTCTACCCGTCTCGTAGTGTACAAACTACTAGGGTCTCAACTACGGGTGTAACAAGACGTACCCCTGTACCACTCCCTAAACTCATAGAACATGCCTTTTTGCAAGCCTAACTCATCCGTAACGATCCCAAACCTCCTAGCTAATCTGATACACACTTCTTAAGCATACCAAATCATGTATATACGCCGTCCCTCATCCAACCGAGAAGACACGCTTCTCATTAAGGCGACGACTCACAGTCAACCACATAGAATCATATATAGCCATTCATAGCAACACATATACACACAAGCACGAAACCATCATAATGCATTTATTCACATTACATGCATCATTCAATCCTACCATTCATCTACACATACGTATACATAAATGCATAACTCCTAGGGTCTCTAATGTGGGTGTAACAGGGCAAGCATAGCATTACATTGTATTGCCTGTTGTTTGACATGCTTGTTTCTGTTATATATGTGTTACGTGCACCACTGAGTCTTCGACTCAGCGTTTGCCAATTGATGAACGTAGGTTCCGAGCCTACTGTGGAAGGCCCAGAGCAGTGACTGCTAGTGTCAACAGAGTGGCGGATTCAACAGCAATCCCAATCTCGAGGTGTCTGGGACAGCCGAGCGTGCTTTCTTTTTGTAGCCTTGTATGGTAGTTTGTATACATAAGAGAAGCAGTAGTGTATTTGTAGTTTGGTGGTGACTTGTACGGTTATTGTAACCAAAACCTTTGTATATTAATGAATATATTTTTGTTATTGACGTGTTTATTCAATTGAATGTATGTTGTTATCCAGGGTTATGATTGATTCTGTTTGATGATTTCACCGCCATACTATCTGTTGTCCTCATACGACGTCTTTTTAGACATGTACAGGCATCCCTTGTAGTGTATACAACGGTTTTCTATGCGGGAGGTCGTTATGTATGCTACGGCAGCATGTTACTCCAGGTATGGGCTGAGTGTGACAAGAAGTCTGAGATTAACATTTTTATTTATTTTAATTATTTTATTTAACTATTAGCTTAAATATTATTATTATTATTGAATATTTTAATTTTAAATTAATATTTAAATAACTAAATATTAATATTTAGTAATTAACCATCAAATATCACTAAAATATTTAATAGCTGTTAAAATAATTAATTACTATTATAATTATTTATTTTACTGAATAAGACCTTAACCTTTGTTTCACTAGTAATCTAAAAGGAAAAGATATAATTTTAATTTCAAGATTAAATTATGATTATATATAATTTAAAAATTTTAACATATAATTTTAAATTATATAAAAATTATTATAATTTAAATATAATTTATTGATTTAAATTGTTATGTTTGAGATTCGAGTTGCTACCTCTTATACATATATTAAGATTCCATTGACATAGTTACTAAAATTAAAAAATATAATATTCAGTTTATTTATAAAACAGTTTGACAAAACTATATGTTTCATTTATATGTTTTATTAATGTAATTATGATTATCTGTTTTCTAATAATACATAATATTTATCTATATAATCAATAAAATAAATTCAAAACAAATATAAAAAAATTCTTAAAAATCTCAAAATAAAAGTTAATATTTATATTATTCCAAAATATATTTTTATTATAGTTACTTTATATATACATTTAAAGTGGAATAACATATTAACCTGAAAAAATATTTACTTTTATTTGAAAAATATATTTTGCATCAATAACATCAACAAAATATTGTTGATATAAAATTTTCTATTTTAATAGTTCTAGAATTTTGATAAATTTTTAAATCTGTCAAAAAAGATATAAGATTTTTTAGTAATTTCAGATTTTTTAAAAATGAAAGATTTTTTGGAAAATTTTACAAAAATAATATTTAAAATATTTCACATGTTTATTTTAAATTTATTTGAGAGAAAAAATCATTATTTTAAAATATTTATAAAAATATGTTACAAGGATCATATTCTTTTATGCATAAATAGTTTTGAATTTAAATCGTTTGACAAAAAAAATAATAAGAAAAAAAAAAGTAAGAGTTAATCTTTGATTGATTTAAAACAAAAGGAAATTTATATACTAAATTGATGTATTTATTAGTATAATTATATGAAGGAAAATAAAAATAAACTAAGTTATCATCTTTCAAAAGCAACTACATATATTTGGTTTTTTGGTATTAGAATTAACTTAAAGATAGATTTTATTATCATTTGATTTTAGTCTTGTCATAATGTTATAGTTTTTTATTTGTGTATGATGTATATGTCTACATCAATTACTTAATGTAATAATAATTATTCTACCATCTTTCATACTCTTCACGAAATTAGAGCTTTCTAATACTAACAACGGTTGTTTCTTTCTTTCATCATGTCTTTACTTTTGTTTCTTTCTTTCATCAACTTCTATTAAAATCGATGTCCATCAATTATCCCTTATATAGTGTGCTCAATTCCAAACTCCCTTAATTAGGCTTGATCTTATTGGTTATATTAATGGATAGATGAGAAATTAGCTGAACAAGTATATGTTCTAATAGAGAAGGCATTGAAAGAGTATGGATTGATGAAGAAGAAGAACTGTTTGATGAAGAAAATAGATGGGTTGATTGAAAAGACGTCTGGCAAGGGAAGCATGGGAAATGAGGAGTTGGTGTACCAAGAGGAAGACTAGGAGTCAACAGAAAATTTCAGAATAAATCGTTCTGTGTAAGGCTTTTTTATTAGGCCTATAACATGGGCCAATCTTTAAGTCCACATTTGCATTATATTTTAGTCGATCAATACATGTATAAATATAAGTACCATATATTGAAAATATATAAATTTTTTTTCTAAAAGATATGTTTGCACAATAAACATTTTGTTATGTTGCTACAATCATCATTGACAATAATATGCTCCTAATTTTTTCTATCATTTATGACTTTATCAAGATAAACTTATTCTACATGTCATTCTTACTTTTATTCTACATGGTTTCAAACCTCTTGTTGAGTATCTCCAAGAGCTCAAAACCATATGTGATGAATTAACTTTAATCAATGTTGCTTTATCTAATGATTATATTATGCTTCATGTTCTCAATGGTGTTGGGTTTAAATTTCATGAAATTACTGTTACAATCCAAGCTTATGACACATCTATTGGTTTTATAAAGAATTACATGATAAGTTAATGGATTATGATGCCTTTCTTTAATAAGAAAATGCATCTCTAGTCATTAATGTCTCGAACCATCTTGCTAAGTGTTAGCTTAGTTTTAGACCTTTGTTTAAATCATGTCGCTTACTTTTTTGGCATGAATGATAGTCATCACGTCATAATTCTAAGTCAAAATGTAATTTTATTTATTCTAATGGCTTGGTTTCTTGCTAGTTTTATAAGAAGCCATGTCATTATACCAAGACCTGTTACAAAGCTAAAGGTTTTTTACTCTTTTACTCCTTTAGCTAATATGGCTACATCATTAGTTGGCACCAATTTTAAATGGCTTCTTAACTATGCTACCCACCATATCACCAACAATCCTAACAATCTTGGTATTCATTCAAAATATGCAGGGCTAGATGTTATTCTCATTGGAGATAGTTCAAGTTTGTAAATAAACACATAGGGCAACAAACTATGTCTCTTTCTAATTATGACTATTTCTTACATAACATTTTGTGTGTTCCTTCCATTTGTAATAATTTCATTTATATTGCTAAGTTTTATCAAGAAAATTTTGTATCCATTAAATTGTTTCACTTTTTTTAATGTGAAGGATATACTTGCAAACGGTGGCACTCATACAAGGAAAGAATAATGGTGATATTTATGAATGATTAATGGAGCATGTCAAATCTAAGAGCCAATTGTTTTATCCAGTGTTGTGATTAATTTACATAATTACCTTAGTCATCCCCCTTATAGGTTAATCAACAACTACTCAATCAATCAATTTTCATTACTTGTGTCTCTAAAGTTGTTCCTTGTCATTCATGTTTTTGTAATAAAAGTCATGCTTACCATTTGACATGTCTTCCATTAAGAGCTCTAAACCACTCGAGTTTATATTATTTGATATTTGGGGGTCTTGGTTTAGTTTTATTTATTGACAACTTGTGCTATTATGTTTTGTTTATTGATCATTTTATTAGGCACTCTTGGTTATTTCCTATTAAACAAAAATTTAATATTTCCACCATCTTTCCCATTTTTAAAGCTAGAGTTAAGAAATTATTTCAAACACTAATAATACATTTCTTTTGAAATAGTGGTGGTTAGTATGTTAAATTGAAGTTATTCTTTGATACTTATGAAATTCAATACTTATAACCACCATTAAACACTCCTCAATGCAATGGAATTCCAAAAGAAAACATTGACCACCATTGACACATATCATTGAAACTGGTTAGCTATTTTACAAATAATGTCGCTTCTTACTCATTTTTGAAGTTACACTTTTACTATGATATGTTATTTGGTTAACTAATTACTAACATACAACTCACCACCCTTTTAAAAATTATTTCATCATTATCTAAACTATGATAAATTGCTTAGATTTAGACCTTTGTGTTTTCCATGGATTCAAATATATATAGCGCATAAATTATAATAAAAATCTTGTCCATGTATTTCTCTTGGATATTCAACTAATAAAAGTGCATATCTTTGCTTTAAATACAAGTTGGTAGGATATTTATTTCTCAATATGCATTTAAAGAATCCTTTTTTCCATATACCACATTTAATATGCAACTAGATCAAGTTATTAGCACTTCTCATCATATGTAGCTATTAAATCTTGAATTTTCAAGTATATCTTCTATATTGATACATCATATTACATATGGTTTTAATGGTTAATAAAAATACTTTATTGGTTGATTAAGTGCACCATTCTTCTTCCTCTTCTTCATTTAATAATGATTGCTCACAAGACTCAACTAACTTATACAGTTCTCCACCTCTTATAGATTCTGCTCTTGCATTTATTATAACTCATCCTATGATTACTTACTCATTAAACAATTTATTTAAGCAGAAACAATTTCATTTTACTACATCTGCCATAAAATCTCATAAACCATCTAGTATAATACAAGATTTGACTAATCTAAAGTGGTAAGTAGCTTTAGTAAATGAATTCAATGTTTTAGTTTGCAATGGAACTTGGTCTTTATGTTCATTACCACTTGGAAAATAACCTATTGGTTGCAAATGGGTGTTCTTGTTATTCTCATAATGGCAATTTCAAATCACTAGCGGGTTTGATAACTAGAATTCAATAATGCATTTTTTGTAACAGCCTGATTAGATGACTGTTTCCATAACCCAACACGAGACCTTTCCAACATGCTTTATCCTCACTCACATGCTTTCCGAGAAAACTTCCCAGGAGGCCACCCATCCTATAATTGCTCTAAGCCAAACATGCTTAACTATGGAGTTCTTACAGAATGAGCATCGAAAAGGTAGGTGCACCTTATTGGTATGAATAGTACCTATCTGATCATTTAAGCTATTCTTGATTGTACAGTCTCATACCCGCACAATCATGAAATCACTCAACTATGTAACCCCATCCTTACACAGTCTCAGGATCCCTCTTTTTCAGGTGTGGGATCAGTTCATTCATGTGCCCCTCTGCCTAGAAGCCTACTAGAAGCTGCTTCTTGTCCATGCTCTTTTTGGCATCAATGTTCACTCCCCCCCTTGTCAACCTCGGGTGTCACATTTTTACATAACCCCATGGCTAAAGAAGTTTATATGCACCAACCTTCTGGATTTTTTGATCCCAAACATAAGAACATGGTTTGTTGTCTTCATAAATGGTCCATATGAGTTAAAATAGGCACCCTGAGTGTGGTATCAAAGTCTACATAGTTTTCTTTTGCAGTATGGGTTTTCTAACTTATACTCGAATACCTCTTCGTTTATTTACTCTTCTAATGGTATGCTTCTATACTTCTTAATTTATGTTGATAATATATTACATACTAGTAATCATGATGTTAAAATTGATCTTTTTATTGAAAGATTATTAACTCAATTTTACATCAAGGATCTTTGCTATTCATCACTTACCTAATGCCATGTTTCTTAGTTGGCACCAATATATTTAGATATTTTACATTAGGTATAAATGCAAGATGTTAAGTTGATTTCCACTCTCATTGCCACTATTGTTGCTTGTGCAACTACAAAAAGTCATATCACACTTAACCAATAAGAGTACCGTAGTAATCTTGACTCATTGTGATATCTTTCTTTTTCTCACCCTAATATTGCCTTTATGATTAATAATAAGTTGGCTCAATACATGCATAAACCAACTAACAAACATTAGCATGCAATGAAGCAATTTTTGTGCTACCTCAAAGGCACTATGAATCATGGTATACTCTTTAAACCTTATTCCACTCCTTCACCACGTGCCTTTTCTGATGCATATTAAGTTGGTGACAAAGATCAATGACGTGTGAGTTTATGTGTATTTTTTAATATTTTTGGTGTGATTTTCAAGTATTTATTTTATATTTTCTTTGAAATTTTGATTACATTTGTTTAAGTATGTACCATAAAGTCACAATTGCTAAGGTGACTTTGCCTAGTTCAAGAAAATGTATAATTGTTATTTCCACGATGCCAACTTATAAGTCACAATCATAACTTCACTCTGATATTAATTTGGCTTGTAAAATATGATTAAAAAAAAACTTAAATGGATAATTGGGGATTATAATAGCTAATTATTATACAATAAATAAGTTATTATTACAAGAAAATTAAAGGACATAAGGATATTTATGAGTCTTTACTCCTTACCTCCTCCATGGTCTATAAAAGGGGTGTGCAAGATTTTAAAAAAAAAAATACAAGAGCTAAAATTACAAAGATAAAGAGAGAACTTAAATTATATTTTCTATTTTCTTGTTGATATATTATGATTATGTGTTGCTAAATCTTTTTAGGGATTGATATTTTGACCCATTTATGGATGAATTTGTGTTCTTGATTTGATTTTTTATTTGATAAGGATGCTTATGCTTATCTTATTTATTTCAATTGAGAAATTGAATATTCTCTGCTATGTTATCAATGAGAATTAAATGCATAGTTGAATTTAAGCATTCTCATAAAGAGATTTGCATGAATACTTAATTCCCCTTACAAAGTGCATTATAGTTTGAGTACAATTGAGCAACCAGGTTTAGAGCTTTACTTATTAATTTTAAAAGAATTTAATCAAAGGAAGTTAATGCTATTGGATACTCTTGGAGTAGCAAAAAAAAAACAAGCAAATAGATAAGTTTGTCTCAAATGTAATAGAGTATCAATTACTATGTATTTGATATTGAGTTACATTTAAGTGATAATTTGATATTCTTTTATGAGATTTTATCTTTCTTTTTTTATTCATTTAGTTTGATTTTATATCAAAATCATCGTTTAAAATTAATAACTATTAAAATGAATTCATGCACTTACTATTAGAATTGTAGTGTGATAATATACCATTAATCTGCTACTTTCCACAGGTGCTTATATCATTTACCTGGAGCTCTAAAAGGCAGTGCATCATGGCTCAATCTTCCACAGAGCTGAGTATAGGGTTGTTGCATCTACTACATTAGAACTTATTTAAGTCTAGTCATTGTTTAGTGAGCATCAACCGGCCCTCAAGCTCAAGCCCATAATCTTTTTATGATAATACCGACACCACCTATTTCTATGCAAATCCAATATTTCATTCCAAAATGCAACACATATCTCTTAATTATCATTTCGTCATGGAATAGGTTCAACAAGGTTTACTTTTGGTAACTCATATCTCAAATCGACATCAATTAGTTGATTTGCTTACCAAGCCATAAGCAAAGCTCAGTTACAGTTGTATAGGTCCAAGATTGGTGTCTCTGATGGAATTATCATCTTAAGAAGATGTATTAGAGACAATCCAAGATAGATTTCATTATCACTTGATCTTAATCTTATCATATTATTATAACTCTTATATGTATCAATCTTATATATATTTGTACATATATATCAATTACTCAATGCAATAATCATTCTACTATTTTCCATATACATGGATCAATTGATCTAATAAATAAAAATATTAAATTCTTTTAAATATTTTTTAAATTTTATTAATATCTACTATATGTATACATTATTGATATTATTATACCTTGAATATTGATTGATTGGTGGGTTACTTAATGTAATAATTCAATAATCAAAATGGGATACTTGGATGATTAATTTAAGAAAAGGTATACATCAATGGAAATGCAGGAAATAAACTGAGGAGAAGCAACCCTTGTACAACAAAAGATGACCGAGGGGAAGCAATCCAAAAAAATCTGAAAAAACAACTCTGACAAAAGGTGGGTGCAATAAAACCAAACCATGTAAAAAGAGACGAGAAAAGAAAAGTTTTATGAGATTCATCCATGTATAAGGTTTTCATTGATGAAAAATCTAAGCAATTTGATCTCAAGTTTACAGTTCTGGGTTGACTGATCGAGTCTGAGAACTTTTTCTTACAACTTTTGACGGTGCAAAACTTAGGCTCAAGACCCTCCTTAACTTTCCAATATCTTTGGAAACTTCAAGTCTCCATTATTATTACTATCATTATACGAAATTTTATTTAAGATAAGAATGCTCATTCTTCATTTATCCATACTCGCTTTCTACGTAGAATATATTCCATTATGATCACCCCATAATTTCTTTTTATGATTCTTTGATGATAAAAGAGGGGAGCATTACAGATCGGAAGAGCTTTGTTGCCTTTCAAAGTCTTATACGGCTTGAATACAGTTTAATCACCATTTATATAGAGTTATAATTTGATATTTGAATAGGGAAAAAACTTAAAAGTTAAAACAAGAAGGGAATGAAAGAAAGTGAAGAAACTAGATTTCTGTGATATGTAAGAAGAGAGAATAATGGTGAGTTTAGGGAGCATGCATAAGTAGAATATCAAGATCTTGATAAAGCGAAAGAGATTAGTCTGGCGATTGAAGATGCAAACAAGTGAGTCGGCGAGGAAATAGGCAGGAAAGTCACTGAAAAAGGATCCCAGGTGAGCACTTACATCTAAATCTGTGAAACTGAAATAACATCAGAATGAACAGTAGAGGATGACTATGACTAGTATGGAAAGAGATGTATCCCAATACAATTCACAGAAAAATGAATGAAAGAAAAGGCTGAGTTAGTTGAGCCATCATAAAGGTGGAGGAAGCAGAGAAGACCATGCATGCATGTGTTCAAGTGCAGAGATGTAATAATAATAATAAACAACTGAACGACACAGTATTTAAATATGAACTGCCTTCACGTCTGATTACCTCATCTTCTCCACTTTTTTTCCTTAGAGTGCACTTCCACCTGACAAATTTCCTGCCAACTTTCAACAAAGTGGGTTTCATTTGCTACCACCTCACCTCCCTTTTCTGACCATTAGTTTTTCTCCTGGACTCCTATGGCCATCCTCCCCCTTCCCCAAACCTTATCAACATCGCACCTTCCCATCTTCACTCTCTTCCCTGCAATTATATTTTTAATACACATCACATAAATAGAAATTTCAAGAATCCACATGAGAACTAAAAAAATATGTAATAGGAATCATTTTCTTTTAGCAAAATAAAGGTTTCCGTATAATATATATATATATATATATATATATATATAGAGACACACACACACACTTTAAACTCCTATACCGTATTGTACGTTATTAACTTTGGATTTGTATAACTTGTAGAGTCGCATTCTTTAACATGATTTTGGAATGTGGTGAATATAATTTTCATTAATAGGCTTGTTTGACTGCCTGTAAAAGTTTGCAAAGGTCCAGATTAATGATGAAAGCGATTTGGACGCTAAACGTTCTTGAAATAGATATTTATTTATATCGGAAGCATTTTATCCAGTGTTGAAATTGATGTTACACTGCATCCAAGTAATAGGTTGTCATATATTTAAGTACTGTTTCTTGCTCTGTCTTGATCCAACATGTTTCAGTATCATAAAACCAAATGGTGCAAATTAAGGCACGATCACCCAAGCGAACAAAAAAGAAAAAGAAAAAGAAAACATTTAACGCCATATTCTAATTGTTGCACACAACAGATAACCCAATTCAGTTATTTCGTTTTCTTCACTGGAAAGTTGACCGGAAAAAGAGAAACCATACTACCATTCCCCACCAATTCAAAGTTTTCTAAGTATTCATGCAACTTGTTGGCAAAAAAAGGAACAAAAGCATGGATTGGAATCGAAATAACTTTGAACAATATAAAGAGAAACAGAATTAGGGTTTGGATTTTGGGTTTAGATTTGGTTGCAGAAGAGAATATATCCCTAAACATGTAAAAAGATTGCTGAGTCCACTTCCATTACATTACATTCATTTTCGCAGCTTTCATGTAACGACATGGCACTCATTTCCAAGTCCAAAGGTGAATACAAGACTAACCCTAATGTCTTTCTGATCAAATTGTTTTTTTTACTAGTTTATTTGCACAGTTGTTTATGGATATTTGTAAAGATGTCAGAGACAGGGCAGAAGAAGCAGAAGCAACAGAGGTGCAGTCATTATAAGGGCAAAACTAGCTCATTTTTTTCTCTTAAAAGAGAAGAAAGAGATGATGATGTGGCACTAGTGCTTCTTCTTCTTCTTCTTTTTCTTTTTGGTTATTTTTTATTATCAAGCAATTTAAGCTTATCTTATCTTCATGCTCGCTGAATAAGATTCTGCAAATGATGGACGCTGCAAAAGAATAGCCTTTCACAACAGCAAAACCTACATGGAAGAACAAGCAAGAGAATAAACCTTCCTTCCTCCTTTGTCTCTGAATCAGTAAATCATCTCTCTACAATAGGAAGCTAGTTTTTTTGCTTCTTCTTGATCTTTTTTCTAACAGCTTTTGAATTTTTTCTTTCCGTTTAATCTCTAGTATTCTTAAAGAATGTTGAGTGCAACTAGTTCAAGAAACAGGTCCCCTTTCACTCCAAGTCAATGGCAAGAGCTTGAACATCAAGCTCTAATCTACAAATACATGGTTTCTGGCATCCCTATACCACATGAACTCATCTATACGGTCAAAAGAAGCTTGGAATCATCTTTAGGATCAAGGCTGTTTCCTCATCAACCTGGTAATTAGCTTTATATCTATCGTTTCTTTCTTGCCTGAAAGGAAGCTGAGGATCTGACCTTTTCTTTTTTCTTTTAATTGGCCAGTTGGTTGGGGTTGCTTTCAGGTTGGTTTTGGCAGAAAAGCAGACCCAGAGCCAGGAAGATGCAGAAGAACAGATGGAAAGAAATGGAGGTGCTCAAAAGAAGCATTCCCATATTCCAAATACTGCGAAAAACACATGCATAGAGGCAGAAACCGTTCAAGAAAGCCTGTGGAACTTGCTTCATCTACTGCAAATAGCCTAGCTTGTACTCCAGTCACAAGTAATCCTCCACCCCCAATCAACAGAAACCTCTCGGCCAATACTACCACTACTAATACTCCTTCTCTTTCTGCCTATTCTTACTCTTTTTCTCCTCTATCTTCCCCTGCGGAACCTGACTTCCATATCCATCAAAGCTCTAGCCTCAACAATAACGTCCTTGATCCATTTCTTTACTCTCATTCTTCCACTTCTAGACTTCACAATAGCACCACTCATAACCTGTTTTTGGATTCTAGTTCTGCTTATGTTGACAAGGACTACAGGTTTGTGTTTGTGAAGACACTAACATGTTCTCCTTACATTGCTTTCTTTTGATTGTTGGTTTGAAAATGTTTAGGTATTATAATGGAATGAAAGGGGACGTAGACGAGAGAACTTTCTTCCCTGAAGCTTCTTCAGGGAGTGCAAGAAATTTGCAAAATTCATATCAGCAGGGTTCTTACAAATGCTACTCACAATCTCAGTTCGAAAACTTAGCTGATAAGGATACTAAACAAGAAGAAGATGAGAATCAACATTGCTTTGTCTTAGGAACTGATTTCAAGTCTTCTGCCACAAGGCCAATCAAGTTCGGCAAAGAATCAGAAACCCAGAAACCGTTGCACCATTTCTTAGGGAATCAGTGGCCACCAAAAAACTCAGATTCCTGGTTAGATCTTGCTTCCACTTCAAGACCGCGCACTTCTGGTATAATTCATTACATTTCGACATCCATATATTTGCTCCTGTCCTGCTTGTTCTAATTACATTTGCATGTCCTTACTTCATTCTCATTAATCTTCTTACGTTAAATTAAATTCTGAACTTGAAAGAATCATTTTCCCGTTCCTTTCAATATGTCGATCAGAAATTTGCACTCTTGCTGTCGATAATTGAAAAAGTAAATAAATATTTTCTTCTTTATTCAGTTTGGCATTATGTTCCTCCATGGTTTCATTAACAATGACATGATGCTGCTTTACAGATAGTTGAAGGCTCAATAATGGATGTTTCATGCAATGGCCAAAAGAGTACGACATGGATGATGGTGGGTCAATATGGTTTTATTGATTTAGACGTTGAAATTTGTGGCTGGGGCTTACCATTTTCTGCTCCCATAAATAATGTGAGGGATAGTCTTGCTTTCTTATATATTTTACATAATTAAATTCAACCCAAACATGTTTCGGGATTATATTATAGATTTGCTTCTGCCACCGGAAACATCTTCAATCCATGCCTTCTCCACTCTTATCTTATATTTCACATATTCTGCACTCAATTGTATTTTTCCTTTTGTTAACATCTATCTATTTATTATTATGCGTAAAATTAATTTTTATTAAATATAAGTAATGGCAATTATTATATAATTGATATATTTTTTTATTTAATAAAAATTAAAAGATGGAAGAATGTGAATGGTGAAGGGTGGAAGTGGATTGTGGATTGTAAAGAGGGAGTGCATGTCAGCTTTCACATGACTTTTGTTGGGAGAGATTCTATCTGCTATTAACTATTTATCTGCAGGATCTTCTTCCTGATTCATTTTCAACTATGCTCTTAATTATTTCTTAATTCTTCAACCAAATCATATTCCAATCTGATTTACAATCCAAAGACCTCCCTGCAAATCTTATAACATCCAGATTTTTAAATTTGTACAGAAATAATGAATTTTCTTAAATAAATAACATTATATTTGAATTAAATTTGTATTAAATACTCATGAATGAACATTGAATGGGAGATAAAGACTATCATAATCATTTTTCTTTTAAACAAAGGCCAATAATCGATAACTACCTATTAAAGGTTACCCACTTGGTGTAAACATTGAGTAGGTACATAAAAATAATTGAAATGATATGTTATGGGTGATATATAATAAATAAGGAATGTTAGGGTATGATGATGTTGGGATAATTAATGTCCATAGAATATTTCATGAGAAAAAGGTAAAGATTTAATAGTCACACTTGATTAAGGAATGTTTTCCTAAAACATATTATATAACATTTAAAAATAATTTAATATATTTCTTATATAAATATTTATTTATTAAGTTTGGGGTGTGAATATGTATATATATGTTCGAATTTTAAACTTTTTGGTTATAAACATTTTAACATCATGGCAAGAAATTATTCAACCTAAAAATCTATTCCATCCGAAAATTGATGTGTCAATACCGAAGAAAATTATTTTATTAAAGATATGGATAATTTATATATTGATCATATTTATGTATGAATAATATCATTAATCATACAACGATAAAAAAAATTAATATAATTATTTTATGATCACAAACAAAGATGAAAGGTTTATAATTTACATGATTAAAATTCTTAGAGAAAACCGCATATAGCAAAAACAAAAAAAGCTGAGGAAATATTTATTTAAATTGATCTATCAATAACCCAAGGTCAAAAGATTGCCATTAAATGATATAATATGATGTGAAGTAAATGAATTTGAATTTAAATTAAATTAGTTTATGATATAATGGAAAATATAGATTTTGCGCAAAGTGATTCTATAATAATACCAACATTTAAATCCACCTCTGATCTGAATTTTCATTTTTAGTTTTTTATCCAAAATAATCCCACAATCGTAAATATACAAGATATATAAGTTCATAATTTTTTAACCGTTATTTAAATCCTAAGATCAAAATGATGATATTATAAGATTTGATAAATTTATATTATTATATAATATGATTATGATAAATTTAAAAAATATTAATAAATCACATGAATGAATTTTTTATAATTTAATTGATTATTTATTTTGTTTATAGATCAAGGTTGGTTGTGAATCATAATTGTTTTTTATAAATTCCTCTTCAAAATATATTCTATTATATAATTCATCTAGATTGGATTTAATAATTATTAAAAATATATGGATTTTACAGAAAAATGATATAATAAAAGTTTCAAATTGCAATTAAAATATTTTGAAAATTACAATTTTATTAATTGGTGCAATCACATTATTATCATAAAATAACAGAAATATTTCTTCATCATGAGCTTTATTTACGCTCAAAAGTTTAGAAGAAAAGAAGGGAAAAAGAAAACGCATGGTATATTTAGTACCTCTTTAATTTGATTTCATCTTATCTACTTTTTTCAATTTATTTTTTAGTATTTTAACCTACTTATATATATATATATATATATATATATATATATATATATATATATACACACTCAGGACCGAATTTACCTTTCTTTATCGATGTCTATTTCTTTTAATATTATTTTTAATTATTATATCATCATCATCATCTTCTTCATTAATGTCTAATATATCATTAAAAACTTCAAGGTAAATTAAATAATTAATTACTTCAGACCAAAATAATTGGAATATTATGAAATAATATATAAATCGTTGAACTGCTAAACAAAAATTAAACCTTGTAAATATATCAAATAAACCTATAATTACGTTTTTATCCATAAATTAATTTTTAGTTCTGTACGAGGCGTTGTTATACCAAAAGTCCAAGAGATTCCCACCATTGGGCTTTATACTCTACTTTGGGCCAGTAGCCCGCAACTTCTGGTTTCCAGCCAATATATTTTGTTGTTTACTAAGTCTTACAATGGATCAGACCTATATTTTTATTGTCCTGCTATGGATCAGAATAGTTCTTTTATCGGAATCGGAACAATATTTTTATCGGAACAATAAAATATTATTTTCTTTTCTGATTGAGAAGATCAGTCTAGGCTGTAACTCAAGAGCATACTCAGGAATATCAGGTTTTATTTTATAAAAACAATTTTACACATAACATGCACCAGCCACAAGCATACAGTTGGTTTAAGGGTTCTTGTAACCTTAATCTGGGATCCCCAGAGTTAAGTCAGAGTGTGGAGGGAGAGAAGAGATATGCCGTAAAAACGATCTTGAGTTTATTTCGGCTAAGGATAGCCTACTTAGAAAATATATAAAAGATAAGAAGAAAATAATTTTTATTTAAAATTAAACAAGCTTTACCTTTTATTCTTATGAACTTCTTACAGAACTTTGATGCAAAATAAAAAAGAAAGGAGGTTTGGTTGTAGAGAGAATGAAGAGGAATATGAGAGAGAGAGGAGAGAATTAGGTATCCGTGTGTGTGCCTTCACAAGAGGAGAGACTCCCTTATATAGAAAATTTTAGAATCTTTACTATTTACTTTTTCCTATTCATGAATAGTATCTTATCTTCCACTTGTTTATCTTTTACTTTTGTCTGCCACTTATTGTTTACTTTTGTCTGCCACTTTAGTTTTTCTTTCTCTTGAAGGAATAAGATTCCTTCTGTCTTTTATTCAGACTCCGAATCTGATGAAAAGTCTACCACTTTTTTCTTTTTATCTTTTCTTTCTCTTTTCTTTTTCTTTTCTTTTATTTCTTTTTTCTTTTTCTTTTCTTCTTTATTTTTCTTTTCTTTTTTAATTTTTATTAGAGGTAATACATTGAAACAGTCATCTTCATTACTGTCTGCATAGTCACTTGTTGAAGATGTTGAGATTTTACTGGAGGATGACGTCTCTAATGACGCTGTCGATTCCGAATTCGAACTGGACTGAGTTTTATTTTTTCTTATGGAAGTTTCCCTTGACGTTTTACTGGATTTAGATTTCTCTTTCTTTAGTGGTTCTTTTGAAGTTGATCCAAGACAATCAAACATTTGTTGACAGATCGCCTTGTATTCTTCAAGGGTTTTAGCTGCTGCAAGCATGGCTTGACATTGAGCTTTTTGGGCTCCAAATGAAGGTTGGTCATGGAGTGTGACCCTTCCTGCATATGAGGATGTTTGCCTTTTAATGATCCATTGTTTTACTGTAATCTCCGTTGTGGAGTTATTGAAAGCTCCCCACCATTTTATTTTGTGCTTCTTTACTATACTTGGTCTATGAGTACCTGGTACATAAGAAAAATCCAAAAACCAGTGGTAGACCCATGGAGTAAAGAAGGTCATACAATAATACATTAGTGGAGGAATATATTCTTCATTTTGTGAAGGTTTAAAATTGGCTTTAAAACATTTAAATGCTGATAATACTTCTTCAGTCATAATTTCTTCTTAAATACCAAAGCACTGCAACCATTTCAAAAACCAATTTGAAAATTTAGTAACAGGTTTTATCTTTTGATCAAAATATATTAACCACGAATGGGTATAACTTAAATTTTGAATACAAAAAATCTTTTTCCAAGCTTCCACATAATCAAAATAATTATACGATATACAATGTCTTTTTAATATTTTAAATCTTACTTGGGTCCATAAGTCTGGTGTTGGCCAGTCTTTTGGATGCAAGATATTTTTAATTTGTATTGAAGAATATGCAATCATACTTTTATTATTTTTATCAGAAGTATGCTTTATTTTTATCGAATCAGTATCTTCTAAAATACTATAATAGTACTCCTGAGGTTTTGACAAATCCAAAGGTTTAAAATACCAATTCTCAGGATAATTCTTTTTTAAAACTTCCCATGGACTTATATTATTATATCCATCTTCAATTATGATTTCAAAATCAGAGATACTTTTAAAAAACCATTTACTATATCCATAGGAACTAATCTAGGATTGGGATAGAGATTGGGATTGGATTTTTGGCAAATCCACAGCCTTTAACGGGTTTGATAAGCCTTTACCGTCTACCGTTTAAGACGGGCTAGCTATACCTATAGCGGGTATAATCGCTTTAAGTTTAGAATCCATACCTGAATCCTCTGCTGAAGAGGATGCCATACCTTTTAATGCTTTTATGACTTCAGGGGATTGTGATAATTCAGCAATCCATCTTTTAAGATCACATGGGTTTAACTCTTTATCTGAAGGTTTTATGGTTTTAGCTAGGTCTTCTGAATGCTCTGAAAGAGCTTTAGTTGAGGATGAGCTGGATTTTTCTTTCCCTTTATTTTTCTTGCGACCCATTGTTCTGTAGAAATTCACGAGTTAGAAAATCTGGTAAATTATTATTTTCTCCTTTTATAAACTCAATATCAAAATCAAATATACTTAAAATCAATTCTTATTAAACATCTTTTTCTAAAACATCCTTTGCTGATTTACAATCAATTCTTATTAAAAACTTTTGGTTTAATAAATCTGATTGAAATTTATTTATGCAAATTACTATGCTTAAAATCTCCTTTTTAATTGTTGAATAATTTAATTGTGCTGGGTTCCAATGTCCTGACGTAATATGGATTATACATTCTTTATCATTTATTCTTTGTTTTAATATGCCACCATATCCAATATCAGATGCATCAGTTTCCACTATTTTAAATGCTATTGGGTTTGGAATATATAAACATGGAATTTCCTTTACCAATGATTTAATATGTTTTACTATATTCGAATGTTGTTCTGTCCAAGGACCTGCATTTTTCTTTAATCTGTCATACAATGGTTTAATTAATCTATTTAAATTTGAGAAAAAATCAATTACATAATTTAAACATCCCAAAAACCTTTGTAATTGAGTTTTATTAGTGATTATATCTCGAAATTTATCACCAAATGCCATTGTCCTTTTAATAGGTTGAATTTTTCCTTGTTCTATATAATGACCAAGAAATCTGATTTTAGTTTTAAATAAATCCATTTTAGTTTTACTTAATGCCAACCCATTTTGTCTTACTATCATACAAAATGTTTTTAAATGCTTAAAATGTTCTTCTATGGTTTGACTAAAGATTAAAATGTCATCAATATATACTATGCAGAATTTTGAATAAGGGTTAAAAATGTCATTCATAATCCTTTGAAATTCTGATGGCGCGTTTTTTAAACCAAAAGGCATCACATTCCATTCATTTTGTCCAAACGGTACTGTGAATGTCGTTTTATAACGATCTGATGGTTTTATTTGAATATGTCAATAACTTGATTTCATATCAAATTTACTAAATATATCCGTATTAAATAACTTGTTTAAAAGATCCTTTTTATTAGGTATTGGATACCTTATCCATTTTAATGCTGCATTTAATGGTTTATAATTTATAACTAATCTTGGTGTTCCTCTTTCAATTTCGATGCTTTTATTTACGTAAAATGCTGCACATGACCATGGACTTCTAGATTTACAGATTAATTTTTTATTTTCTAGTTCCTTGATTTCCTTTTTACAGTATTCAATTAATTCTGGATTCATTTGAATTGATCTTGCTTTAGTGGTTATAGATTTTTCATCAAAATCATTTTCATATGGTAAATCTACCATGTGCTGTTTACGATTCTAAAATGCATTTGGATGATCCGCACATAATTCTTTTTCTATATATTCTTTTAATCTTTCAATTTTATTTCTAGTAAATTCTCTATTTAATTGACTATTTATTCTTTCTGAATAAATATTATTTTTTAAATTATTCATTTGTTCTACTTTAGATTTTATTAATGCATTTATTTCTAATTGTCTAAATGAATGAGCTTTTAATAAGTTTAAATTCTTCTTTTTTGATTTTTCTGTAAAATCTAATCTAACTTTTCTATTTCTTGTTTTAAACATTATGCAATCTTCTTTAACAGAGTATGACATTATTAAATTTATAAATAGTGTTCCTAATATAATCATATGATTTATTTGTTGGGATAATAAAAATATAGTTTTTATTTCTAAATCCTGATTTATTATTGAAGCTTCTATTTTTCCCAAAATATTTAAATTTGATTTATCTGCCGTTGTCAATTTTTCTTTAGTTTTCCTACAAAACCTTTTAGGTACTAAACTTGACTTTATGCAATTTAAATATGCTTCTGTATCAAATAATGCTATAATTTCTATCTCAAAATTATCTGAAAATTTTAATACTAGCTTTATTAAATATTTTCTTGAAGTTATTTCTTGTAATAAAAATATAAAATTCTCATTTATTTTTTCATCTTCTTCTAGGCTATCTATTTCATTTTTATCTTCTTCTTCTGAGGATGGCTCAGAGCTTGTTACTAATTGTTCTTCTTCCATTTTTATTCTTTTAGCATCCTTTTGTAATTGAGTTTTTAATTCCTTAAGTTCATTTTTTATTTCTTTAACTTCTTTTTGTAGTTGTTATATATTTGATTTATTTTGTATTTGATTATTTTTATTTAATATCATTGTTAAATCATATGTTTGTTTTGATGTGCTAGGAATATTACTATTTTTAATCTCTTCTTCTTCATTAAAACTTTTAATTAGTTTTTTAAGAATTTTTTCTTTAATATTATTATCTTCAATATTATTTATTATTTCTAATAATGAACTTTGTTCTTTAGTTAATACATTTATAGATTTTTCTGATGAACTTGTGACTAATTCATCTAATTGATTCTCACTTTCTGTTATGCTACTATTAAATTCTGAATCTATATATAACTCTTGTATCTTATTTAACATTTTTTCTTCTAAATTTAACTCATTTAATTTTTTATTAAATCTGCAAAATTTTGAAGTATGTCCCTTCTTACCACAGTTA
Source organism: Dalechampia spathulata (assembly GCA_948192965.1). Classification (NCBI taxonomy): domain Eukaryota; kingdom Viridiplantae; phylum Streptophyta; class Magnoliopsida; order Malpighiales; family Euphorbiaceae; genus Dalechampia; species Dalechampia spathulata. Next base: position 138 of record CANYBF011049111.1, on the reverse strand, counting down.
TAACAAGTTAAATCTTTAAAAATTTTTTTATTAGTTTGTGTTTTAAATGGTTGTTGTCGCACCCTAAATTTTGAGCCTCTCGGACTGATTGGGATGAGCCGGATCCATTTCATTGTTGTCTTGCCTTCGCGGGCATTC
>CANYBF011049051.1:0-34537 GCA_948192965.1 Dalechampia spathulata | reverse complement strand
AATAAACTCCTTTCACCATCACTATCTCTTTTAGGTTTGAGTATGGATTAATGTCAACTCAATGTATGACTAATTATGTTAAGTCATACCCTAAAATATATTTCTCATGTCATATAATCTTTATTCCCAAAATGCCCCTGTGAATCATATTCGCCCTGGGCATCCTACTCTGGCTAGAGATTCCTAAATAAAGATTACTTCATGAATCTTTGAGAGAACCCCTATTATTAATCTGGGGTGGTGAATTATCTATTGATATTCAAATACCTTCAACTATGTTATACCATACCCAACCTCTAAACTATGAACCTTGATATCTCAAGTCTAAGGATACTTGCACTACTGATATGAGTGATATATAATTTCACAGACATAAATCAATTATCCATATGAAATCTCACTGGCAAGGCCTCCAATGAACTAGTACTATACTACTCATCCACATATTCACTTTAAACATCTCATGTCATGATGAATAAGAATCATCCCTAAATAGGAAGTGTAACATGTGCTGATCTTTCCATATTAATAATGTCCATTTTTATTAATACCGTGATCAGGGATATTTAGATATTGAACATTTGCATACAATAAGAATCTCATTCCATAAACTCTTTATGGATTCCCTTGCACTGTTTCAATATCATGGACTTCAATATATATAGTTTAATACTCCAAGTAAAACAAGTTCATGTAAAGCATTGTACTATATAATGAATAATGCCTTTATTAATGAAACGTATAGTTCAAATACACATGATGCTCTAGAGCATACACTAACAATAATGATATTGAAAATGATATTAATAATATGGAGCATAACTGCAAATAACTAATGAATAATGAAATGTTAGTAATGGATATTGATAAGAATAATCAATAAAGATAAAAATGGCATATGATATATATTGAATGATGTAATAAATAATGCATTATAGATAATTGATATTATGTTTAACTGTTATTATTATATCATGAATATGTTCATAAAATTGTTTATGATGTTATTTGATTATTATATTTACATAAATGATATACTAGCACCATTGAGTTTTATACTTTGCATTTATCAATTGATAAACATAGGAACAAGTTAAGCCAGGGAGCAAGAACGTTAGTGACAGCAGCTGGACATTTCAAATAAGCTATTGGCAAATGTTTTAGATTTCTTCAGACTTCTATTTTCGCAGTAATCATGTAACTACTAAAATAAGTACTTGGCAGTAATTAAAATTATGATTGATGGTATTTTTAAATAATTGATAGTATTATTAACTATGATGATAATGTCTTATGATAATCCTTAAACACGTATAATAATAAAGGGTGCATGTTAATAACTTTAATAAGGTGATGTTTTAAATTATGATAGTATGATAATACTTGGGAATGATAATGGATCGGATATGATTAAGGGATTGTATGCATACTATAAATAGTTTTTAAATATAACAAAAAAAAAAATTTTGCACTTAATCATAAATGTATGGAATCCTTTATAGGATGATTATTGATTTTCTTGAGTTGAGAATTAGTAACATGCTATAGGAGTATGTTATGCAGCTGAAAGACATGACATATTAGGTCCTTTCATGTTAGTATTAGGTCCTTTATTACATAATTGACTTACACTTAGGAGGTTATATTTCAATCCTTTGACCAACGAGATAACCTTCATAGAAGGTGTTGATCCAACATCTTCTTTTCCAATTGTCTTTACTTTGCTTTTATCTCCAAAGCTTACATTGCCATTTATTTTCATTGTTATTTTTATCAATTTACCTTTATTACCAGTCATATGCCTTAAACAAGCACTATTCATGTACCATTTCTCATTATCATCCTAGCTTGTTAGGCAGACTTGCAATCAGTTAGCTATTTTTAGGTACTTAATATGTATTAAGTCCTTTCATGTTAGTATTAGTGAAGATCCCTTAGGCACCCAAACCTTTTACCTTTCAAACCACCTTTCTTAAAACTATAAACATAAGCATAATAAGCATAATAATTATAATGAAAATACCTTATGTTTAAATTATAACCAAATGTTCTTTGTGGAAAATATTGCCTTTTTCATGAATTTGAAACATGATTATTATGACAAACTTATTTTCCTTTAAGAACTTATAATTTTAATTTGAAAATTTCTTTTTTTATTATTTAAATTTTCAAAATATTGTTATCCGAGATTAACTTGTTAATTTCATATTGTAATTTTTCTTTCCTAATTTTCAAAATTGAATTTTCTTCTTTAGTATATTTAAAATCCTTTTTCAAACCTGAATATTTTTTTACCTAACTTTGAAAATTTTAAAAATAATTCTTCAAAACTTGTTTCAAGTTCATGGTAAGATAGGGATGAGTTATTTACCTCTTGTTGATCATCCTTACTTTCACTATTGCTTTTTGCCATGAAGCATATGTTTACTACTTCTTGTTTGGATTCAAATTTTGAACTTGATTCATCACTATCACTCCATGTAGCCATCATAGCCTTTTTCTTCTTTGAATCTCTTATCTTCAATTCTGGACATCTTAGCTTGATATATCTGGGCTCATTGCATTCATAGCTAATTACTTCATGTTGTTCATTTTTAGTTTGTTGCTTTTCTTTTGGCTAAAACTTCTTTTTGAAAACTTGTCACCTTTCTTAAAATATTTCTTAAATCTTCATGCAAGCATGGCAACATCATCTTTATCATCACTTAAATCTTCATCACTTGATTAAGGATAATTTCATGTGCAAGTTGCGAGCTAATAAGTTCATCATAGGTGAAGTTAGTGAAATCCTTTACCTCATACAAAATAATAACCCTTGTTTCATACTTCTTGGGTAATGATCTATGGATCTTCTTTACTTGTTCTTCTTCTTAAACACCTTTTCCAAGGTTCTTTAGCTTGTTCACTATGTTTGTAAATCTGGTACTCATTTGTGTTATATTTTCATCAGGTTGCATAGAAAACATTTCATAGTCACATAATAAAATGTTAATATTTGATTCCTTGACTTGATTTGTTCCTCCATAGGTAACTTTGAGTTTCTTCTAAATTTATTATCCTGTAGTACAACCAGAAACACAACTATATTCATTTATATCAATAGCAAAATGTAAAATGTTTATAGCTTTAGAATTTACTTGGATTAGCTTCCAATCAACATCAATATAATTGCTTTCATCAAAGTTGGTAGGTAGTATTGCACTAAATAAGATGCTTTTCCAATATTCAATGTCAACCGATTGAATAAAGATTCTTATTCTAGTGGGCTTTTAAAATGACTATTAGAAATAAAATAATTAAAATTAGTGGGCTAATAAATGAGAAGAAGAAAGAAGGATAGTGGGCACATCATATATAATGGTTTGGTCTAATGCCTACATCCACTCTCTCAAAACCAATGCTTAAGGCTCCACTAAAAAATAACAAGTTTTCAAGGCTACTTTAGAACCTTTAAAACAATAGTTTTTAAGGCTAACTAGCAATCTCTTCAAGTTTTCAATAGGCTAACTTGATAACCTTTAATGAGTTTCTAGAAAGCTAAACTTGTAATCTCAAGTTTTTAATAGGCTCACTTATAACCTCTTCAAGTTTTCTCATAATGCTAACTTGATAACCTTTTACAATAATCAAAATGTTTTAAGATTTTAAGTAGACTGAGGGTAAGAAAAAGGAGTTTTCCTTCCAGAAACCTAAAACCACCGCATACACCCAAACACAATAGAAGCCATACTACATCAATACCCTCCAAACACCAAATCGTATACTCCAAAACACTACCCTATCCAGGAGATTCTCAGATCTTGGAATGCCACTTTTCAAGGTTTTTGAGCATCTTCTCAAAGCCAAACTGATCAAGCCACTAGAGCAAAACTTCAAAACACTACCCCCAGCCTTGGTGGATACCAAAACTTATTGCCACTATCACCAGCATCATGGCCATAACACTGATGACTGTCACTCCCTCAGACTGGTCATTCAGAATCTCATTGACTCTGGTGAGATCGAAGACCTTGAAAAATCCAAACCATCAACCAAAAAAAAACCATTGCCTAACTACCACAAAGCCAATTGCACCTACATGCTCCAATCAGGGTTACCAGAATCCCTAGTTCTTAACTCCTTTTCTCCCCTCGGCAGTGAGGAGATTACTTGACTACCTACTATTACCTTTTACCCTAGTGGTGGATTTGACATTGGTGCTATTGACATATGGTACGACAGCTCAGATGATAAGTCAGTAGCTATTCAGGATTCCCCTAAGTCTGAATCATCACAGGATTAAGCTTTGAAGAAGGGTAAGTCGATCAAGACCCCCAAGGTAGCTAAGCCAGCACCAAGACCACCCAAGCAGCAGAAAGGGTTAGGTGCTAACAAGATGTCCTCTCGAGTCCACAATATGACTTATAGTAGTAAGGTATTCACTCCTCCCAACCTCGGGAAGAAGCCAGAAGCTCCTAAAAAGCTAACCAAGGCTAGACCTACTAGGGATGAGGCTGGTCCAAGTAATGTTCCAGCTCCACAACCAGCTGATCAGGTTGCTCAGCCTGATAATGTTGTTGTCAAGCAGCTAAAGAAGATGCAAGCTAACACAAGCATCTGGGACTTGGTACTATCCTCCCAGTAACACCGATGGGCTATTGTCAAGGCACTCTCAAGCATGAGAATCACTCCATCCACTTCTACCTTCAACATGAAGAGTCAGCTAGTAAACTGGGAGTTACCATCCAACATGATCACCTTCTCTGATGCAGATCTACTGGCTGAGGGTATCCACCACAACAAAGCACTCTTCATCAAGGTGAATATCATGAACTTCTCCACCCACTATGTCATGGTGGATGATGATTCAAGCATCAACGTCTGTCCTCTCAAGGTGCTACCCAAGCTTGGGGTTCAAATTTTAGACCTGAAGCCATGCAAGACTATCATTAGGGCATATGATGAGTCTAAAAGGGAGGTTACTGGTACCTTCACTGCCATTGTCACTATCGGGCCGATCAAATCAAAGATGGAGTTTACAATCCTAGACATTCTAGTGTCATTTGCACTACTCTTAGGCCAACCGTGGTTCCATCCTCTAGGAGGTATGTCATTCACTTTGCACCAGAACATCAAGTTTCCACATAACAAAGGTGTGATCACGATTGCAGTTGATGATGAGGTTTATCTAGCCTACATCAAGGAAGATATCCCTGTCATGACTAGGTTTCAAATCGCTGCCATTAGAGAACCTGAATCATACTCGTACCAACTGAGTCCCGTTGTGGAGAGGATGATACAGCTGATGAACTTTATGCTTGGCATGGGTTTAGGCCGATAATAATAGGGTCCGGTAGAGTTTAACATTCTTATAGCCATATGGGAAGAAAGGTATTGCATTGGGTTTGATCCTTACACTTCAAACAAGCCAAAAGAGTGCCAAATGGTTCTCTTCATTCAGGGAGAGACACAACATGATCATGCTCCCGAGTTGCCTAACTCAGATGATTTCTTTGATTAATAGTTTACCATCTTTGGTGATGTCTCTGACTTGTCAACCTTGATGGTAACCAAGAAAGCCACTGCAGCTTCCTTCACCATTAGCCCTGATGATGCTTTTCAGATCTTTGGTGACATTGCTGATCTCACCACCAGCCGTTTCGAGCCAAAAATCACTATAGTCACTGCACTAAGAGCCAAGCTGTAGAACTTGGACATGGAGGACCTGTTGTTGCCAAAGGTCTAAGAAGACATAGCCACGCTGGTGGATAACACTTTTAAGGAATTACTATATGAGGACATTGATGTCCCTATTTCTGTTTTGTTTAATGATGATGTAATTCTAAATAAGTATAATGCAATGAAAAATAACTTTGCTTATGTTTGTGATGTGTATTCTGATAGCATTGTGCGTGAACATGAGCATTACATAAACATTTTTGACATTAATGCATCTTGCATTGAAAATGCTAACATTAACATAAATGACAAGCCATGTATACTCCAGATTGCATCAGACTTGACCTTTGAAGAGAGAACATAACTAATCAGTGCATTGAAAAAGCATATAAAAGCCTTTGATCTAAGCTGTGAAGACATACTGGGTATTGACAGATCCATCGTAGAACACAGAATTCCTACCAAGCTGGGGTTCAAGCCAGTTAAGTAGAAACTACGGTGCCTCTGACGAGAGTGGGAACAAAAAGTTAAGGAAGATGTCCAGAAGCAGTTGGATGCCAAATTCCTTGAAGTGGTCAACTATTTGGAATGGTTGGCCAATGTGGTTTTTGTTCCTAAGAAAGATGGCAGGGTCAGAGTCTGCATAGACTACTGGGATTTGAACAAAGCATGTCCAAAGGATGACTTTCCTTTGCCTCATATCGATGTTCTAATCGATAGTGTAGCTGCTAGCGCTATATATTCCTTCACTGATGGATTCTCTGGGTACAACTAGATCCTAATGGCAGTTATAGATAAGGTGAACATAGCTTTCATCACAGAATGGAGGACCTACTGCTACAAGGTCATGCCCTTCGGCTTGAAAAATGTAGGTGCTACCTACTAGGGAGCTGCTACAACCTTGTTGCATGATTTAATCCACAAAGAGGTCAAAGTCTATATGGATGACATGATGGTGAAGTCTCCTACCAGAGAAGAGCACTCGACAACTCTTGACAGATTTCTCATGCGCATTGAGAAATATGGACTCAAGCTGAACCCGAAGAAATGCACATTCGGGGTGACATTCGGCAAGCTACTGGGTCACATTGTCAGTCAAAGGGGTATTGACATGGATCCTGATAAGGCAAAGTTGATCATTGAGATGCCTATTCCCAGAACTGAAACCAAAGTCAGGGGATTCCTGGGACAACTCCAGTACATCAGCAGATTCATCGCCAAGCTCACTACTATGTGTGAGCTTATCTTCAAGCTTTTAAGAAAGAATCAGCCTATGGTTTGGGATGAGAACTGCCAATTTGCATTTGAGAGGGTGAAGCATTACCTCTCTAACCCGTCGATCCTGCCAATTAGGAAAACCATTACTACTCTATCTAGCCTTAGAAGAAGAGTCAGTGGGTGCTATGATGGCTCAAGAGAATAAAGCTGGAGTCGAGCATGCTGTCTACTACTTGAGTAAGAAGCTATTGCTAACTGAATGCAAATATAGCATTGTTGAAAAGCTATGCATGGCTATGGTTTGGGTCACCAAGAAACTCAGACACTACTTTCAGTCATACCAAGTTCAGGTAATCTCCAAGGTTGACCCTATGAAGTACTTGTATGCAACTCCTTCATTTGGTAGGGAAACTCTCGAGGTTGTTGATCCTACTATCAGAGTTTGATGTGCAGTACATCATGGCTAAGGTGATCAAAGGCAGAGCAATTGCTGAATTCTTAGCATCCAGGCCGATGGATGACTCTGAGACCTTTGAACTGGACTTCCCAGATGAGCACTTGGGGGCAGTTGATGTCTAAAATTGGTAGTTGCACTTTGACGGCGCGGTCAACAGAAGAGGTGCAGGTATAGAAGTTATGCTAATCACTTCTGAAGGTAAACTAATTATGCTTTCAAAGCGGCTAAGCTTTTCAGTCACCAATAATATGGCTGAGTATGAAGCTTTTCTCTTCAGGCTAGAAGAATTGCTAATGATCAATGCCTAAGATGTACAGATATTTAATGATTTGATGCTGGTCATTTACCAATCCACGACCGAGTAGGATGTCAAAGAGGAAAGGCTCAAGCCTTATAATGAATACATGAAGCTCATGGTTTGCAATTTTAGCTCATGCCAATTCATTCACATGTCGCGTGAGGAGAATCAGATGGCCGATACCTTGGCCATACTGGCTTTAGTCTATGAATGACTGCAGAGTTAAATTCAACCTGTATTCATCGAGCAGTCGAGGATTCCTTACTATGAGGGAGAACGGGTTATGGCACTAGATCAACCAAATGAGATCCTATGGTATGCAGATATCATAAACTTTTTGGAAACTGGTGCTTATCCGAAAGAAGCCAACAAGATTGATAAACTAGCTCTACGCAGATTAGCAGCCAACTTTACCTGGCATCAAGGTGTTCTTTACAGAAGAATAGCGAATGGTCTACAGCTTCGATGCATATCAGGGAGGGAAATTGAATCAATCATGGAAACAATACATGTTGGTGTATATGGACCCCACATGAACGGATTCACGCTTTACAGGAAAATCCTATGCCAAGGATATTTCTAGCTCACCATGGAGATAAACTGCATACAGTTTATGCGAAGATGTCATAAGTGTCAGGTTCATAATGATTTGAGTCACGTACCGCCAGTCGAATTGCAGAATTTGACAATGCCTTGGCCATTCTCAGCTTGGGGAATTGACGTCATGGGTGAGATTCATCCTAATTCATCTAACAGACATTGGTACATACTAGTGGCTGTTGACTATTTCTCTAAGTGGGTAGAATCTAAATCATACAATAAACTAGGGGTAAAGCAGGTTGCCAAGTTTATAGAGAAAAATCTTATATGCTGATATGGGGTACCACATCACTTGGTGTCAGATAATGGAGTGCAGTTCTAGGGCCAAGTTGTTGACTTACTAAAAAAGTATGGGATCGAGCACCATTGATCTTCTCCTTATCACCCTCAAGCTAACGGGGCAGTCGAAGCGGCTAACAAAATGATCAAGTGCATCTTAGCCAAGACAGTAAGAACTTACAGGGACTGGCACGAGCAGCTGCCATTTGCTTTATGGGGTTATAAAACCACTGTAAGAAGTCCTACAGGTGCCACTCCCTACTCTCTTGTTTATGGGACAGAAGCTGTATTGCCAATCGAAGTGGAGCTGAAATCACTTTGTGTCATTCTAGAATCTTAATTGCCAGAAGCTGAGTGGAAAAGGGCTAGGTATGAACAGCTGGTTACTATTGATGAGAAGTGGCTGAAGGCCCTCTATCACCTACATCTTTACAAGAAGCGCATGGCAAATGCATTCAATAGAAAGGTCAAGCTTGTTACCATACAGGAAGGTGATTTATTTCTGAAGCAATTCAGACTAGTTATCCATGACCCTCATGGAAAATTCAGACTTAACTGGGAAGGCCCATTCCTAGTTAAAAAGATCCTCTCCAAAGGTGCTGTTCGCATCTTGGATTTGGAAGATAATGAATTCTCAGAACCCGTCAACCTTGACCGGCTGAAGAAGTATTTCATCTAGAGCAAAGAATAAAAGAAAAGTAAAATAAAAATGAAAAGTATGGTGAGCTAAAAACCTGCATAGGCAGTTCACGCAAAAGTTAAGGTAAAAGAAAAATATTTGCTCAATGAGTTGAAAATCCGCTTGGACAACTTATGCAAAATTAGAGCTCTTAGAGGCAAAAGGAGAGCGTTAAAATGGTTGATTAGAGAATCTCACACGAGACTGGTCAATAACAGGGGTTAAGTCTGATGCACATCCAAAATTTTTATGTTGATTTTAGCATTTTTCATGCAAATGTTTTAATTTCATTAATGCAAATGAAACACATGTTCATAAACTTAGCCATAAGTAATACAAATCTCAAACACAAAGCATTATCATCCTTTATTACATATTATTGCCTAATAATCTCTCGTAGTACAAGATTCAGGCATGGCGCAACACCCATAGCTTATACTCATCATCTGTGGCAGATCCAGCTCTAGGAATCTCCACTAGCACTATCCGGTGATGAGGCCAAGTCCTCTCTACGTGCTCTACAAAGCGAGGCACCAGCCTTCCTTCCTCAAACTCTATCAGTCGAGGTATAGTATGCTGATACCCATACTGACAACAGATCCTAGCAGGACTGTAGTGCGTGCAACGCTTGAATCCCGACAGTGGGATACAATCTATATAGGTAATTACAGACATATGTTGTATGCACCACCAAGGACAGCTCCACCTAATCTCGCTCTCAGGTCATGTCCCCATCCACTCAATCCAGCCTTGGAATGTCATCATCTTGGCCTCACTAAAGGTATAACCCTTCCACATGTGGTTATGAGGGAGATATCTCTGTTGGTCCCCTGCTGGTGGCGCTAAGATCCCAAGCTTCTCTTGAAACCAGATCTGTAACAAAATAAAAATAATAAAAGCTCGCTGAGTTGAAAACCTTACAAAAGGCTGCTCAGGTAAAAATTAGAGCGATCCACTGAGCTGAAAACCTAAGAGGGTAGTTCAGACAAAAATTAGGGTTCAAAGCAAGAACAATAACCAGATGAGCCGAAAACCTTGTAAAAGGTAACTCATGCAAAAATTAGGGCAAAAACATAGCTTTTCTAAGTTAAAAACCTACAAAAGCGACTTAGAATTCTTACCTACAATAGGAGCAAGCTACCACCAAAGCCCTCAGACTATCATTGCTTTACTTTATCCAACCCGAGGATGGTCTCTGCAATGATTATAGGAAAAGGAGTCTGGCCTTGCATCATTTGGTCCACCACAAGCTCAATTAGCAAATCTCCATGACTGGATGGATCAACAAATAGGAATTATGCCAACAATCCAAAACCTGCTATTCTCAACCATGAGAAAGTGTCTACAGACTTTTGGCCACATAGCCAGAAAACAGTAACAAGATCTACATGGCCATCTGCAGTCAAAAGCGATCTCATTTCAATCAGACCAATATCAAAAGCCCTAATCAGATGCAGGAATGCCTCTCCAATAGGCATCGGCATTGTCAGTATCGCCATCATGCTATAGGAAGCAAATTCCTCATACATCGGGCACAGCTCAACATGTTCGAATCGAAACACATGAACCATCGGATCCTAAAATTGCACGGTAGCATGTAGAAAAGCATTGTTAATCAAGACTTGCTAAAGTTTCCTCAAGTACTGAAGCCTGAGTCTACTTAATCAACTCCACTCATCATTGCCCTAACGGCGAGAAAGAGCACAGAAAGTAGACAATGATTGTTGAGTCATTTTATATCTACTTTCTGCACAAAAAAGCAAATAAATTATGTTTTAGTGGCAATAAAGCATAAGGCATGAGATATTTATAGCAGCAAATAACTTTGGATTCCACTAATAAATCCAAAAGATACACAGTTCAAGCTTTTGACTATTTTCAAAGCTGTACATCACAACCTTAGTATACTAGGCCCATATGCCAGACTGTAACACACTATCTTATTATTCTAATATAAAAACTATAGAGTTCTGACATCATGCATATAGGAATCAAACATCATGTCTTCTTTAAGCATCATCTTCACTAGAGTGGTCATCATCAGGACTAGGACTATCCAGAACTTCGATGTTGTATCACTCCAGATGCGCTGTCAGCCGGGCGATCTCTCATCCCATCTGTTCTGTCATTTGAGCATAGCAATCCCGCTTCTCTCAATCCAAATGTCTACTCATCTTCAAACACAAGCATATAGGCGTATAAGTCATGCACTCATATTTATAACAGGTACTCACCTGAATAGTTAGTATCTCATAGGTGTGATAGTGGTGCAACCCTGTCAGAAGTCTCGAGGCATCAGCCATGGCATCCCTAGGTACCTACATAAGTCAAATGCATGTAAGACTACTAAAGTCCAAGTAAATACAAAACACATGTACTCACATGGGTGGTATTCGGTGGATAAAACTCTATCTCATCCTTTACTGGCACTGGAAAGGATGTCTCATATGGACGACAAGTCTCGCTATACGTATAGATCAATGGCTTCTGCGGCCACATCAGTTGGCCTTCCATAAAGTACATTAGGCATTCATACCCAAGAGGTACCTCTGGGGTTTCGGATGTGGATCTTAGTGGAGACATACCAGGCTGAGTTTCACGAGATCTCTTCGAGACACTGGCACCCTAAGAATTACCAATAGTAGATGAACCAGGGTGCCCACCTTGACCTTTGTTAATGTTAGATCTCATTCCGGTCCTACTGACTTTGTCACGTTGACCTTTACATATGGAGAGCTCCACAGGTCCCAATAAGCTCAGTTGAATGAAAGTAGGGTAGTCCACTGGTGAATCTGATAAACGCTCTCGTCTAAGAATGCCAGTCAACCCAGTAATCACCTTTGGGTTGGTGTCAGTGCAAGATGCCCATAACATCATATGTGGTGGTGCAGCAAGCTCCACATGGCTCTCTGGCCCTGGCTGCTAGTCAATCACACGCTCTCCTAAATAGAAGAGCCTACCCTCGGGACTCTCCAATAGCATATGATGTTCATCCTTGCATGCTGAGCTAGTCAAATATTCCAGCCTCGGATACATATTGCTCCAGGGAGAGGGACACACCTATTCCAATAATGATGATAAATTAGACACCTACTCAAGTACTTCTTAAACCAATTCAATACAGTTTAATGCTAATTAAATTATTTCTTCTTACCTGATCCCAGGTCAATTCATTGAGATACTCTCTCAACTCATCCATTGTATAGTCTAGCCTTTGCCTTGGTACACTCTATGCCTGTATACGCGGAAAACCAAGTGGTACCTCATGTGGAATCTTAGGTTCTGGAAATAGTCCAAACTCGTATGCCATGATCTGCAAGATCAATATACACAGTCAGCAAGACTCTAGTGAATATCAAAATCAGAATCAATAGAATCTTGCTTACTTCTATAACTTGCCAGCAACCAATAAAATGATCTCTGCACTACCTACTGCAGAGGTCTAATCCTTGCATCAGATGGGCTAGACCAGTGCTACCCCAATCGAATCTCTCGATAGTGCTCAAATCATGGAGAGCCCATAACACAGGCATATGGACATTGTTCCTGGTATCATTAAATAGAGTACACCCCAACATATACAACAGAAAACTGTGGGTATACTGATCTACAGAGATTGTCTGACCAAGTGTCTCTGCCAACACTGCTTCTCTGAGACCGTCATATGATATACTATGTCTGCCCCTCATGCTAGGTGACACGCCTAACAAATCAAAGATTGTACCATATGCCTAACACGACGATGTCAATCTAGCATCAAATTATATAGGCAATCCTGTGCACTCTAGCCTGGTGATTCCAATAAAAATCCTAGGGGTAATTGCAATTTCTCCCACTGGTAGATGGAAGGTGTGTGTGGAATCCATCCACCACTCAATCATGGCCATGTTGACAAACCGGTTGTATCTCTTCTCTCCACCAGTAAAATAGAAGATATATGACCAAAGAAACTCTGATCCACTCTGACACGAATATCCTAAGGCAGTTGGGAATACCACTCAAAAATTCCTCAGATGCTACTAGTGCCGATGACTGTTCGCTCCCTATATAAATTACAGAATTCAGGTTAGCTTTCAGACTAAATGATAGAATACAGACAGCATTTCAGAGGTATAAAGCTCCTCTCTAAAACCTAAAATCTACTTATTCATGCTTATGAATGAGTGAAAATGCATAATTTCTTGAAAAATAGTCAAAAAACATGCGATTTAGCCTATTTTTCCTAGCTATGTGCACCACACATAGCTTACATATGGCGCATATAGTGCTATATGTACCACATATAGCAAAAACCCACTCCAAAAAACCTTGATTTCCCCAAAATCCCTCGACCAACACAAGCTGACCTAAGCCTAGCTCTAACCTAGCACTTAATTTGGGTCAAATACTAGCCTAAACGTAAGAAAAATAGCCTAGAACTCAATTCCCAAAAAACCACAAAACCGAGCTGAGTTACAAAAAACTCACCTTCTCAGGAGGAGCTCGGGACCGATGGGAGTCTATGGCAAAATTTTCTACAACTACATCACCAAAACGGGCTCCAAAATAGGCATCACGCATTATGAGTTCGGTTAAAGCATAGCTCGGGACAGATTTGGGGTCCCAGGGCATCAGTTGCATCCTAATTCCAACCATTTTCATAAAAATAATGAGTTTTCAGTTTGGGATTTGAGAGAAAATTAGTTTTGGAGGGGAAACAAACTAAATTTTTGGATTTGAGCCTTGAAATATAAAATTTCTAAATTATATGCACAGCATATAGTGGAACGCGCTCCGCATGTAGCAATTTTTGCTAACATGCACCACCCTCAGGGGAGCTTTGCTAATGTGTACCTAAATCTCACTAAGATGTACGTGAAAAGTTAGGCCTCTGGTAAAATTTTTAGAATTTTTGGAGGTCGTTTGCTCCGTCGAGCCCAATTTTTACGATCCACAGCGTCTAAAAAATCTGGAAAATTAGTCAGAATGCAGCAAACTGATACTCAAAAATTCAAGTATTTTTCCTAGACCATTTCAATACCAATTTCACTGATAAATTATTTTTCCATGTATAACACATACAAGAAATTGATCCAGCAGATGATCAGAATAAGTCAAACCTTTGACTTCTAGTTAAGCAATTGACCAAATAGTGTTGCATTCTGACATAGGGTACCAAATGCAAATTTTGGAGATAGATAACACTTATTTTATAGCACAAGAATTGATCTGACGGTTGATCACCCTAACCCAACAGACGGTTACCTCTGGTTCTGCAGTAACTACCCGATCTAGCAGAGATCACAGAATCAAGCCTTTGATTCCTAAACCCTAGAAGTAGGCATATGGTCACTAACATTAGATGATTATCTCATAATAAAGCCATTTGGTCTCACAGTGACCACCGATCAGCCTTGATCGTATAGCCTGAACGTCGGGCTCCCAATGATAGAATTAGGATAGTTACTAGTCAAAACCATCAACTAGAAAATATCAAAGACCCAGCAAAGGATCTCAAATGCCATTTTGGGCATATTTGACATTTATTTGATGGTGCAAGCACTGACCCAACAGATGATTATCCAGGTCTTGCAATTGACCAATCGATCCAGTAACGATCGTAGAACCAAGCCTTTGGTTCACAAATCCTAGTAGTAGGCATCTGAACACTAATTACAGATGATTTCAAGCCTCACAATAAAGCCATCGATCTTACAGAAGACCTTTGATCAGCATTGGTCATTCTAGCTAGAGCATCAAGCTCCTAGTGGTAGAATTGGGTGTATAAGCCTTAGCATAAGTAGCGGATCAGCATTGATCACTTTTAGCCTGAACATTGGTCTACCAGTTATAGAATTGGGTTGCAAGCCTCAATGTGAGTACTCTGTAAACCTCAATATGAGCACTCTGTAAGCCTCAACATGAGCACTCTGTAAGCCTCAACACGAGCACTCTGTAAAGCCTCAACGCGAGCACCCCGTAAGCCTCAGCATGAGCATCAGGCCTCGACGCGAGCATCGGTCAGGTACCTTCCTTACTTTTTATGAAAAGTCATGTTATGATCAAATCTCATTTTGACGACTTGCACTTGTGTCACCTTAAAATGGTCCTAATCAGGGGGTAAACTGTTGACCATGACTCTTCACCCTTGTGCAATCTTAGGTTCTTGTTGATTCAACTCAGTATCGGTCCCCGAAGTTGACCCAAATTTGTGAACATGTTGTTGGACCTCCTCTGTGTGTTCTGGATATGTAGAACATTTTACATTTTTCCTGAACGAGGCAAAATGCATAAACAAAGCACACTGAGCACATAGCATTATGTGCAAGAAAAATCACTTGGTAGGGCCCATATAAATAGGGCACATGACCACTTTTTACAATGTCAAATAATGCTTATTTAACATACAAAACTCATTGCATTTTACCCATACGAGGCATAATGCACAAACAGAATGAATTTAGTGCATAACACTATGCAAGAAAAAGACGTTTGGCAGGGCCCACCTTCCGGACCAAATCTGGAATACTTTTCATTGCAAAACATCTTAATATGTCAAATGATGCTTATTTGACATACAGCACGCATCCCATTTTACTCGTGCAAGGTGGCGCACATAGGGGTAAAATGCTATATGCGTAGCATGTAGCACTATCTGCTACGCATATAGCATAAAAAGACATTTGGTCAGGAGCCTTTTTGGGACTAAACCGGATGTGAGCCATATTACACAATGTCTTAGGACATAAAATGATGCTTCTAGGGCATGGGGTGCACATCCCAATGCAACCACAGTGGGCCCCATGTGACCAGTCAAAATGTTATATGCTGCACATGTAGCACTACATGCTGTGCACATAGACTATATGTGGCACACATAGCACTATGTGTGGCGCACATAGCCTAAAAATTTTCAAATCCAGACCGAAAGTTACAATTTTTCCAAACCCTAATTTGGCTCTATAAATATAGAGCTCGGGGTTCATCAGAAGAGGTTAAAAAATTGCTCTAGAAGCAAGCCAAAACTCTGCAAAAATTCTCCCAAAATTAATTAAACACTTAATTAATTAATTGCTTAGGGTTTAGAGACTAATTAACCTTAGTTAAGCTCCCTAAGCATGTTTGGAAGCAAGATCTTGATGAAAAGTTACAGTGGATTCTTTTATGGTATTTATTCATATCTTTACACAGTATTCAGTATGTGTTGCTTATAACAGCTAACAAGTGATGCTAAATGGCATGATATGATATAGTTATACTGTTTAATATTGGTTTGTCATTATTTGATTTTAATATATTATTTATGATACATGATCATGTCATTTATTTATTTTATAGCATCATTGAGTTTTATACTCAATGTTTGTCATTTAATGAATACAGGACCAAAACCTTCAAGTGAGAGTTTAGGCTGACTGATCTACAGTCAGGGGAGGTTGTGATTTTGAAGAATCTCATTCTCAAAGTAGTTTTAGATCAATGTAACATACTTTGTGTTGTGCTTGTATATGCAACTTATTATATTAACTTTAGCAATAGTAATACTTATGTTATAAACTTTTATTTGTGTGTGATATCGATACCACCTTATCATGTAACATTAAATACACATATCTCATATGATGGATGATGATATGAGTATGCATGATAAATATATAACATATGTATAAGATAAAATGGATGTATAGTATTATGTATTGATATTACTCATGTTTACATGTGTCATTGGATTACAAGTACATAATATCTGATATGAATAAACATATCAAAAAAAAGAATGTATAGATCTTTTATAGAATAATTAATGATTTCCTTTCTTAGGGGATTATTAACTATTCTACGAGAGCATGTTACGCGAGGTTTGGGTGTGACAATTAAGTAGTATATGCGCAACATATTAGGGAAAACACCTTATGTATGCCCTACACACAAAGCTCCTAGGGATGTGCATTCTATGCTCTTTAGTCCTCATTCATGCCAAAATGACATAGTAACATATAGAGTATGTTAGATTTGGATGGGAAAAGGCCATGCGCCATGTACTTTTCAACAAAATGTGTGCAATATGTAGCACTTCACACATCAACAAATGCATGTTATATACTCCACCTTCCACAAGCAAAATGTAATATGATCTGCATGCCCTGAGCACTTATGGAAGGCTAATATACATATGTGCAACTTGGAATCAATATTAGAAACTTGTACCAAGTAGAATCAAAGAAAATTCAAAGAAATAATGCACAGGTGAAAAGTCAAGGCCTACAAGTTGCTTAATGATATGCTATATTTATATGAATATATGTATGTTTATGTAAATACATGATTGTGCAAAAGCCATAGGTAATAAAATCAATGGTTAAATTTATAAACCAAATATATTCTATTAAATTAAAAAAAAATTCATGTATCCCATCCAAAGTGATTAATGAATTTCAATATGTACAATATTCATTAGTCATTCTATAAAAGGATGTTTCATCAGTCAGGTATGACACTATCTTTGTATAGTTATATGTAGTAAATGGTTTGTTCATATATGTGGTTGTAGTACTTAAAATAACTAACAAATAGTGAAGTATGTTGACTATTTATGTATTACATGAAAAGATGTATGTGTTACTTTAATAAAGATGACATCTTATGGTTGTGCAAAAGTATATTTGTAAGTAATATGCATTTTTAAGCAAGTGATTACATAAGAATATAGATAACATTGAATTTTATCAAAATTACAAATAGATTATATTCCATTAAGTTTTACGATTAAAAGAAAATCTATATACATCCTTTATAGGCTAATTAATGGATTCCAAATGCTTAAAGGATTCATCAATCATTATATGAAAGCATGTTTCACCATATCTGAATGACTTTTTGTAAGCAGATGGTTATTGAAGCCAATCCCTCTTTCAAACATTTGATGATGGTTTTTTTTTAATACCATTAGCTTGATCATTTTCTTTAATAATAAAACTTGTTAGAATCTATTCTTAATTTTTAAAAGTTAGCTCTAAGGACATTTGGTGAATGAGATCTCTTAAAGATAAAGACTTCTCAATTTACTCCATAATGGTTATGATAATGCCTTCTTGCCTTATTATTGTAGACATAATCTCTTGATCCTAAGACTTTACTATCTCTTTCTTAAGATGTCTCACTAGGCATACTATAAAATATAGTTGGCTTTACACAATATTAGTAACCGCATATGCTAAAAATATTAGTAAATATATGACATTTGTGAGCATGTTAAAGGAATGTACGTTTCCTTAATCTATGATTTGCACCTAACTTCTAAAATTGATGATTATGAATCCCCAAGTACCTGTACCATAATTTACTTGAATTTTGACAACAAATGAAAATAAGATTGAAACATGAGAGGTAATAAGCTTGAATATTGCATTAGAAGCTTGAATGTATGAAAGCAATAAGTACAAAGTTGGAAAAAAGAACTAAATGCGAGGAATTTGCTAAAAAGGACTTCATAAAGTGTTAGCTTGCTTTGGTTTATTGGTTTTCTTGATTGAATTTTGTTTATTGTTCTTTTTTTGTTGGATTGATTGTGTGATTCCCTTTTTTAGTTGATCAACTACTCTTTCAAATGCAATGTAGTCGTCATTCCTCTGGCTTAACTATTCACTTCTCTTACATCCACTAACTACCCAATACCTAACTACATAATCTTATATCCAAAGCAACTCCACATCCTAGAAAGTCATAAATTACATATCCTTGCCCATGTTCCATAAGTCCATCAACTACCTAGCTTTATTTCCTAAGTTTTAACTACTGTTATTCTTCAAGCTTGACTATTTCTTCCAGTAGCCACATTCCAAGTCCTATGTTCTATGAATGGAAATTTGTAAGCCAACTCACGCTCCTGATGGATTGATTCATTCTTCCTACCTATTTTGCACTTTACATTAGCCCATTAAGCCTAATAACTCATGTAAGTCGATCCATCAAGCCCAACATCTCTTCTATTCCCATGGACTCAGTTGAATCTACAATTTGAGCGCAAATAGGATGGTTTCAAAAATAATAATATGGATTAAAAAGTTCATTTATAAAGAAAGTGTTTGGATGATTAATTTTAATTGTAGATATTATATATTTAATTATAGGAATCAAAATTAAATTATGATAAATTAAATTATGTGTATCCAAAGGAGCTTTAGATTATGATTAATTTGAAGGATAAAGTTATTAACTGAAATAAGTATCAATTCATAACTTGAATTTGATGTTCTTCAATAACAAGTTTAGATATCCATAAATATAGATCGATGAAAATAGTTAAAGGTATAAGATAAAATAGAGGTAATATAAAACAAGTTAGCAAATGTAAGTTTTAACGTTGAATTTTGAAAGCTAAGGTAGTAGATGTAAAATTTAAGTAAGAACTCATGTATAAATAAGGGGAAATATTACTGGGTTACTCTAATTTATTTTCTAGGATTTACTAGGATTACTCTAATTTATGTAGCAGAATTAATACAATAAATTAAGCAAAATTTAATTATCTTCTATTATATTTTATTGCTTAATATAACAAAGCATTTAGATCTTTCCATGATGTAAGCAATTTAATTTTAAATCATGTAAAAATTGTTATTTTCTTTCATTTCTAGTTTTTGATATTATTTAACATGTTTGATCTTCATAGCAGCTTGATAAATTATGATTCCATTTTTTTTATGATAGAGTTAAGTGGAACCAAGAATAATCAAACGTAATAATATATGCTTGTGTATATTGAATGAATTACAGGGCTAAAATATATACTTTATTGATATTAATTGAGCTTAGCAGAATTGATAGAATTTTATAAAAGTATTATAATCTAATAGATAAAAATTAAATGTTAACTTTATTTTAATTCATGATATGATTTTAAAATTAATATATCCAACATAATTTATTCAAAACAGATGGATATTGCTATGGAAAGGTGGAATGTATTTTAAAATGGATGATATCTATTAGTCGTAATCATAATTAGAATAATGATGTAAAGAAATAGATTATATATATATAATTTATAATTTGAAAATGTGGGAGTTAGTTAAAAATTTTAAACAACAGATAAGGATGCTACTGGTCTTCCTCCACCACCCAACAACATACAAGTCAATAAAAAAATTCTGATTTTGTGATTTCTAAGATTTTGAAATTATCAAATATACATACTTTAAAATATAACTATTTTATAAATATAAATATTTAATAATATTATTATTTAATTTAAAATATTTATGAATTTTATTAAGGATAAATAAGGTATAAAGTATATCAATATCAAATTTTATTAGACATTTCAAAATACTAGCTCGGAAAAATGAAATATTTTTTTGATTATATATTATTTCATGAAATATTTATTTCTAATTCAAATAAAATATTTAATCGAAAGAAACCCTTTTAATCCCAACTATTACTACGAAGTCCTATGATAAATATAATTATAGTTTTAAATATGATTATTCTTCTAGTTTCAAATTTCAATGATGACTGATCACAATTAATCATGAAATCCGCTTTCTTTCATCGAGTAGATGCATTCAATTTGGCAACAAGAAAAATGACCGGCTACTTGCAAAATTCTGCTATAGGCTACAATTTTAAATTATTAATGCACATTGACCCAAAAAATTATTTATTTATTTTATTTTATTTATGTTTAATCTAGAACTGCAATGATATTAAAAAAAGAACGAAAGAGGTTGGCTGCATTGGATCTCGAACTGGAATTCAGCTCTTCTTCAATATATTATTATATTATAAAATATGGGTGCGTGCAAAACACGAAAACCCAATGGAGACCCTATCAATCAACCTGTTGGAAATAATATATGTTTGATTCATTAATTTAATATATGTGAAATTTTATCTTTTTATTATTAATTTATTTCCACTTAAAATATATGTAATATATATATTATTTTTAATTATTTTTTGTTATTCATTACATATTAAAGATAATTACAACGTTAAATAAACATCATAATTTTGCCTAAACTGCTCCTGTTTTAACAACAATAACAAGCTAAACAAAGAAAAATAAAACCAAAAAAATCCAAATATTATTTTCAGAAGAATCGAAGCCATTCTTCACTTTGACCCATTCTGGCCAACTTGATCTTCCAACTAGGTTCTGCAAAACCAATGGCAGGATCCTTTCCTTTCTGAATCTCTCTTCTCACGTTTTCAATTCTTTCAACAACTCCATCAATTGCTATGTCGAATGCATCTTCATAACTTTCAGGTTTTGCTTTCGGGTTTGCATAGATAATCTTCGGTATCAGCTTTATAACCTCTTCCCTCATGCTGATTATCCTATTCTTGGGAACTTGAAGCAAGGTTTCGCTGATATTTATGCTTCCACTTTTCACCAGGTTCCCTGGAATGAAAACTGAATAGTTAGCGGAATCACTTGGTAGGTGCCATTCATACTGTGCATAAGCTGATCCTGGATGGAAGAAGACTGGAATACATCCTGCTACAACCGAATCAAAAGCTGATCTTCTGGTGTATGTATCCCCAGGTGGCTGAAGGCAGAAGACTGAATCCTGAAAGGCCTTGATGACCTCAACTGGATTGTCACATTTATTGGGTCCAGACTCACATTCCAGAAAATTGCATAACCTTCCTGATCCAGTGCATTGTTTGATTATTTGGCTACGGATCGAGTCTTCCTGGAATGGCCTTGGAGCGCCTACAAATGTAAACAAATACCGTCTCTTATGTTTCCTGACTGTCTTCTGCCTTTCAATGACCTCCCTGTCTGATGACGGGTGAAAATGAGTTGGGTATGGTATGGCAAATTCATTACTCCAGGCAGTTGATTCAATTGTCAGCACTGTTATGTTCATTGATTCGGGCAAAGACAAAAGCTTGCTTCCCCAGCCTCTATCATCATCCTGCCGCCTTCGAAAATCGAAAGCAACCCTTCCAGCTATAAAGAAATGATCTCTACCCCACATTTTTTTCCATTCAGGTTTCTCTTCAAGCCACTTGACAAGATCAACTCCCAGATCATCTCTTTCTGGACCATAATCCCACAGGTAACGACCCACATCAAGTCCACCATAATACGGCACAAAAATGGCAGAAGCTAATGAAGAATCATTAGTCAAACAATCATAGTAATTCATTCTAGTACGAAATATGACTTCTAGGAGAAATTGGTTAGTTGCAAACCAACTATCATGTCCTAATTCAATCTCTTCATGATTCTCAGCAACCTGAGCACCAAAACCTGAGTTGGTCAGATATGGGCACATGTTATAAAACCTATAAAGACGATCGCAGTTTGCAAGAATATGATCGTTGAATTTTGGAGGAAGATCATGAACATATATGTAACGACCTGAACAAGAATGTTCATCAATTTTTTCGGATGATTCTTCGTAGGAACCAGCAAATACATATGAATGATGATAGTCATAACCATAAAAGAAGAAAAAGAATACTGACAAGGCAATTATCAGTACGACAAACCGGAGTCGGTTATGGCTTGTTATACATTTCTCCATCTGCTCTTTTCCGTCGGCCCTGTCGTGCTTCGTAGCAGCTGTAGATATATGCATGTGTTATATGCACACACATATATAGATATAGATATATATGTATTCCACAGAACAATTAATTGAGTATTAGCAAGTAGAGAAAAATCAGAAAGTTAAAAGAGGGAGGAAAGTAGGTTTGAAAAAGTAATTAGATGGGTATCTATTTATCATGTAAAATTATGAATAAAATAATATTATTAAACTAAATTAAATATCACAATTATATCAATTGAAATATTAACAATATAAATGTATATACACATAATTTTAATACTTGACGTATAATTTAATTTGATAAAGAACATGTTGAGGGAGCATTTAAAACAAATCCAGAAGGCGAGACAAGAAAGGGAGGTTTTCTGACTTTTCAACATAAATGTTGCATGTAAATACAAGATTTCATGTTTCTTTTTGTGCCAACTTCTTACTTAATAAAGTTCCAATCGAACTGATGGCATATTACTTTTAAACTCGAAGAACAAATAAAGAAATCATAATAAAAATTAATAAATTCGTTAATTACGAGAACATGTATCTATGCAAAGTCAACTCCAAATGTTGCCCAAGCGGCCATCAATATTTATTTATAGAACAAATAGGAAGTAAATTTATACTCAACTCTATAGAATAGCTGTACCATCTCTCAGTTTTACCTCATTACTCAAAACAAATATCAAACACGTCACCATTTGTGTCATTAAAATTGAGATAAATTATTATGATTCTTTTAAATTTAGATTCTAATTTTTAATTTATTTCTTCTTTTCTTAACATTTTAATTACATATTATTCTAATTTCATTTCATTTATTAAAATACATAAATCATCTAACACTATTTTTAAAAATAAGTAAATTACTACTAGTCCCTTCAAGTTATGGTTTAATTATGATTATACCTCTATTTTTTATAATTTAATTAAAATAATCAAGACATCCAAATCACTAATTTTTTTTATAAATTATCAATCTTGACATAACTATTTTTTATTTTGTTAAATTTTATTTTTTTCCTAAATTAATGTTTGGACCAAATATATAATATTTTTGTATTTTAATCCTTGTAATTCTTGAATCAAATCCAATTTTTTAGTTTAATTCATTATCTACACTTTATTTTTTTACCTTTTATTGTTATTTAGAAGATAATTTTGGTATTTCAAAGATGTATATTTATTTTAAAGTACAACATAAAACTCAAAATTAATAATAAAATTTAATGATAAATGAAACTTTTATAAGAATTTTTTTAATTAGATTATATAAAAAAGGAGATATGAAAACAATTAGATAGTAACTTAACGGTACTTGTAGTGATGTATTCTTGTTTTTCAAACGATTAAATGATTTGAATATCTTAATAAATAAAGTTAAAGTTGAAGGTATTCTAATAAGGTCATAAAAAAAAAGATGAATTGATAATTAGACCCTAACTTTAAGGAACTCATACATAATAATTGATCATAAAATTAATTGATTAATTATTTAATTAATGGCTAAAGTTATTAAATTCATAATTTTTTCAAGCCAAGAGAGAAATATTATCATAAACAATACATATACAATTCAAGCAATGCTAGAAATCTAAAGATTGTTTCAGGTTTCTACTATGGTCAAACTAATGTTTACAACTGTGTGCACATGTGAATTAATCCTAAAATATCATGTAATATATCACATATTGGAC
Organism: Dalechampia spathulata; assembly: GCA_948192965.1. Lineage (NCBI taxonomy): Eukaryota > Viridiplantae > Streptophyta > Magnoliopsida > Malpighiales > Euphorbiaceae > Dalechampia > Dalechampia spathulata. Next base: position 10,110 of record CANYBF011049051.1, on the reverse strand, counting down.
TGAAGGATCTAGAGGTTAAGAATTCTAAAAACAATAGTAGAACATCATAGAATAATAATAATATGCAAAACAATAAGAAATAAAAGTAAACAAGATTAAGGTAGTTAATTAGTAGAAAAGAAAACAAGAAATCAATAGAATATTGCACTAAAAGGAACAAACAATAGTAAAGAAAACATAATATCAGACTCAAATAAGATTAACAAGCAATCAATGGTGGCCAAAATTCAACAATAGACAACATCAACTAAATGGAGAATAAAAAAACTCTTGGTATTGAGATTTGATTCAAAACACAATTAGCATCAATAACATAAGCAAAGAAAACCATTAAATACAAGGGTGGGAGGTTGAACTGCAAAAGCTGTTTTTGGTGTTAGTGTTAATCATAATTTCAAACCAAATAAGAAAAGAAATGAAAGGATGAGGAAAGAAACAAAAAGGCTAAGTTTATTTTACATTTTATTATATGTATGTAAAAATGTATGTAAAAATGAAAGTGGGTATACGATAAGTGAATTATTTTATTTGATATTTGATTAATTTTTTAAATAGTATTTCAATTGAATTGCATCATAAAAGGATGTCTACTAGTAATATTGTAATAATCTAAAACAACAACAATAGATCAATAGTTTTCTATCTTACATTTAGATTTTTACAACCTCAAAAAGAGTGAATTAATTGTTGTTGGTTCTGAAGACCTTCACTTAACATTACTTATCAAAATAGCATTGTTTCTACCATAAATTAGATTATTTTAATTAATTAAAATAATTAAATAAATTAATTTTATATTAATTTATTTAGTAGTTTTATTAATTTAATGATATTTAGTAAAATTATGTCATTAATTGATTTAATATACTTAATTTCCTAGAAATACGTGATGGAGGCATTTATCATGTTGATTATAGAGGAAGTGAATACATGAGGTAAAGACAGTAATCAATATTTAGGAACAACAATTTTAAGAAAATAAATAGCAAAATGAAAAAAAAGAAAAGGACCAATAATCAACCATCAAGAAAATCACTTGAAGTAAAAATTACTTTTTAGTATATAGTTTATCTAGCCTTAGTTTTATTTTATTTTTGAATAATCTTGCTTTAATTTTCAATTACCCCTTTATTCATTCATAAGTAAATTTATGTTTAGCATTATTTTATTTTTTGAGCTTAATTCTCTAGTGCGAGTAAATTAAAGAACCATGATTATTTTGATTAGGAGTCAGAAGACATACATAGTTTAAAAATACTTAAATTCTCTCGTACACTTGCAATACAAAATTATGAGAACATGTTTTTTAACACACTCGATAGGACCCATTAATGATACTTGCATGAACCAGAAGTAATTTAGGGATAGAAAATTTATTTGAGTCTCACGACTTGGAAGCACTAGCTGCTATAGTAGGGGTTTCAAATCTAATAGAGTAAGTTGAGTAGGGGGAATTTCCCCATGATGTAAAAGTAGGGGTAATTGTACACACCCCCCTTTAACGATATAATCTTTGAAGAATATGAGAAATTATTCACTAAGGCAATGAAAACTATGAAGATTTATATAGAGGAAGCCTTTGGAAAACTAGCCCAAGAAATTTTGATTTTTATAGGGGATATCAATAAACATTTGACTAAGTCAGTATGGACACATCTAAGACTATGAGAACTACTGGTAAGGTGATTACTGTTAGTGCTTTAGGAAAAATAGATGAGTTGATTCCTTCAAGAACAAATAAGCCTTTAAAGGGCTCAGGGGGCAGGGGGAAGTCCTTTATATTAGCATTAGGGTGGGGTAATATATCAACTACACCATAAGAGGGATGAAATTCATGTTCTCCTAATAGGTAATCCTTATGAAAACTATCACACTATAGGCAAAATCCTTAACTAGAATCAATTCCATGGATATTATTCCCATGTCTCATCCTATCCATTACGATAATACATGATTTATTCCAAGCCTAAAGGGCAGTGTTGGGGGAAGAAAATTCTGTCACCATAACTTATGCAGATTAATGTTGATACTATGAGTGAAGTGGCTTAGAAATTGCATGGACTTTGTCTACGATAAATAGGGCATCCAAATTTCATAAACCATATCCTAATTTTATGGATAAAGAAAATTCTTATCATAGGGGTTATAAGATTCATGATTTCTCCTTATTTAAAGGAGAAGATAGGTAATCAATTGTTAAGCACATTACCAAGTTTACCATTCAATGTGGTAAGCTGGTAAATTATGAAAATTTTAACTTTTTTAAGTTAGATTTATTTCTTAACTCTTTGATAGAGGTAATTTTTACATGGTTTTCAATGTTGCTTAAGAATTTAATTTGAACTTGGTAGGAAATGGAAAGATAGTTTCATATATAGTTTTTTAGAACTGAGTTGAAAGTTTGTGTGGTAGTTCAAAGTAACGATCGTGATAGAAGGTTTGAAGCCCGAGCACTTTCAAGCAAGCAAGTCACGATCGTGACTTGCAAAGTCACGATCGTGACTTCTCAATTATGAGCCATTTAAAATCATGAGATCTGCAGAAGATTGAGGGGAAAGAAAGGAGCCATGGGGGGAACAAAAATAAAAAACTTTAATGGAGACCTCATGGGCAAAGCAATCAACAAGATGGGCAAAAATACAAACAATTGGAGTTAAAGCTGGAAGACCCCCACTCAAAGCATAAAAAAGGATGGCATCTAGGGTTGAGGTATCATTCACCATCTGCACCAGCAGCTCCCTTGATCTTTTTAGCACTTTTGTACTGCGTTCTTTTTTGTTCTTCATTTTTCTTATCGTATTTCTTTCTTAGCCATGAGTGGCTAAGTACTCTTTGTAGGATTTGACTTCAGAATCCCTTGTGAGGTTGATAATTGATTGTGCTTGTTAACATTACTATGAGTGTTTATATTTAAAGTTTGATTTTGGAAACAATGTCTGCTTAATGATTGCAACGAGAGTTGGATTATTAACTACTTGTTCATTGAGAGATGGCAAATTTACAGGTTAGTTTCTAATTGATTACTTAAGCTTTGTGATGGCAACGAGAGTTGAATTATGAACTGCTACTCACTCTGATTAGGTTACTGTGAGAGAGAGATCTCCATATTCCTAGTTCCTGTATGATAGCTTAATAGTTCTCCTAATTGGAAGACTCCGATTGTGACTAAGGAATTTTGAAGGTTAGGGAGGAATTTAGTTGGTTTCACCTCGAGAGAGGGTTATTAATGCTGTTGGATATCTTAGGTAGTAATAAGCACACGATTATTGGCCTTATTTGGTGAAGATGACTTCAAATTCTATACTTTACACTATTATTTAAACCTTACATTTGTGAGTTTGATCTTAATTTCATCTTCAATCTGCTTTTACAATTGAGTTTCTTCAATCACCAAACCTTAACCATTGCTTAAATAAACAAGAAAAATGAGTGGAGACGGATAAACTCTAAATCCTTGTGGGATCGATATCATACTACGATAACCTGTATACTTGCAGCTAAGTAGGAGTTAAGACTACTATCGCAAAGTCGAGATCAGTAGCCAAGGTATCAGAATATAAGGAGTTGCTAAAGGAGAAAAATTATAGAAGGAAGGTAATTATGGGGACCTATTGTCAAGAGGTCAATCATGATGTAGCTGTAGTTAATTTGGTTCCCACTGGCTCATATGTTTGCTTACTACTAATGAAGTTAACAAAGGAGAAGAAAAAGTCTTAACCTCATAACAATCAGTATTTATTTGATGTAGGAAAAACTACGGAAATTTTTTATTTCTTCCTTAAGGAGAAGTTTATCAAATTACTAGTTGATCATATCATTCCTAGTAAGGAGGAGCTAAAAGGGAAATCATATTAAAAGAATCACCATTCCTGGACTTATTCAACTAATGCATGCTAGAGTTTTAGGAATATGATATAGGATCATATTGATAAGGGTATTATGAAGTTCCTTGAAAGACTAAAGGTAATGCTGATGGAAGAAGACCTATTTCTCAACGACAACAGTGAATATCATAACTGTAGATCTCAAAAAAGTAATGAAAAGAAAAGATATTGATAAGAAAGAGAGGTTACCCCTAGAACTTTCCCTAAGCATAGATGGGTACCAAGGAATTTTAGTGAAAAAACTTAAGAATAGATTAGGTGATTAGAAGATCAGTTGAGGGATCTCAAGTTGGAGGTTGAAAGGAAGAAGATAGATATTGAGATTTACAGAAAGATATCAGAGCTAAAAGAGTACAAGAATTATAGAAGAATTGAGTCAAGATTTCAAAAAAAAAAAACAACCTAGGTTTGTACCCCCATACCTAAGAGAGTAATGACAACTTCTTTGATATAAGAAGTTTCCCCAACCTTTAATTCAAATGCAAAAGAGGAGGTTGCAAAGGAAGAAACTAGTTGAGAAATACAAAGCTATGGGAATTCACAAGTAAGGAAAAGACAAGGGGTAGTGAGGGGGAACCAAAGAGGAAATGAATAATGAGTTAGGGTCAGAAGGGGAAATCAAGAGAAAGATGTCAAATCTCAAGTGAAGTTTGGTAAGAAGTCAACAAATGATGATATAGAGTCTATTAAGAGCAATGAAGATGTAGGAGACATGTTTATGGTAGGTAATGTTCTTGTTTCTTTTAGTTATGCCACTTCCTTTTTATTATTACCAACATATTTTCAAAAGTAAAAAGAAAATGGAGTAAAAGTAGAAGGGGAAGAGGGAGAAGACTGGTAAAATGAGAAAGTATATGCACTTAGGGTGATAAGAGTATACAAGCCTTCCACTTTTAATGTAGTCAGTGGAGTCATTATTCAAGATAGAGGTCTAGAGGATCCTAAATAGGTAGTATTGGAGAGACCATTGAAGAAGAAGATGAAATATATTAAGTCATTGTATATTTAGGAACATCTCAATGGCAGACCAATTTCCAAAATCCTTATTGAAAATGGGTCAGCTATCAATATAATGCCTTTAAGGATGCTTTAAACCTTAGAGAAATCTATTGAAGATCTCATTTTAATTGATGTATCTATGTTTGCTTTCACTAAAGTAGGATGTTGAAGTTTTGCCTGTAAAGATTACAGCTGGAAAGAAGATGTCATTGTCTACCTTATTTATAGTGGACCCATTTGCTAGCTATAAGGTACTTCTTGGAAGGGATTGGATTCATGCCAATTGGTTTGTACCATCCTCATTTCATCAATTTCTCTTATTTTTGAAGGGAGATGATATAGAAGCAATCTGGGTAGATAACAAGCCTTTTGGTGGTTAGGTAGACATGGTAAAAGCAGTTCATTATGATGTTGATCTAGGCCTTATCAAATTTATAAAGTAAAGTAAAAAAGGAAATCCTAAGGCAATTGTAGCAATAGATATTGGTAGCAGGTTACATAAGACTACAATGATAATAAAATCAATGGAGATCATGTCATATAAAAGGACGATTTCAAAAGTTACTATTGAAGAAATCCATGATTGATTTTACCTTTAAGGGAAAGGCAGTTGTTGTTACTGCTATTTTGAAAGTGGTATTACAAATCATGGAGGAAGAGGCTTATAATCATGAGATAAGTGTTTGTGGTACTAAATCCATCTTAGAAGAAGAGCTTCCTGAAGATACAGATGAAGTACAGTAGGAAGATCTTGAAGCATAACCATTGAGACTAGAGGAAGTGAGAGCTAGGGCATAAGATCCCCTTGAGGAAGTTAACCTTAGGACATCTAAGGAAATGAAAATTACTTATATAAGCAGTAAGCTAAATTTAGAGTTAAAGTTAGAGATAATAAAGCCATTACATGAGTTCAAAAATTTCTTTGTATAAGATTACAAAGATATACCTAGTTTAAGTCATGATCTAGTAGAATATCACCTATCGATCAAAACTAGTTTCAAACCTATCCATCAAGCACTAAAAAGAATGTTTAAGGAAATAGAAGCAAAAATCAAAGAAGAAATAGAATGGTTGTAAAAAACAAGATTCATTAGGAAGGTGAAATATGCAGAGTGGCTAGCCAATGTAGTTCCTGTTGTAAAAAAGAATGGCAAATTGAGAGAGTGTATGGATTCTTATGATTTATATGCCACCACTTTCAAAGACATTTATGTCATGCTAATTAGTGACATGTTAATTGATGCTATTACTAATCATGAAATATTAATTTTTTAGGATTGTTTTGCTAGTTACAACCAAGTGCCCATTACTAAGTCTGATATTTTTAAAACTGCATTTAGATGTTTAAGAGCAATAGGTACATATGAATGGCTGGTGATGCTGTTTGGCTTTAAAAATGTTGGCACCACTTACTAAAGGGTTATAAATTTGATTTTTCATGACTTAATTGATAAAATAGGGAAATTGATAATATAGTAATCAAGTTAAAGAAGGAGAAAGAACATATAAGCCATTTAAGAAATGGATTTGAAAGATTGAGGAAATACCAGTTGAAGTTAAACTCGCTTAAATATGCCTTTGGGGTAAGGGCTAGGCACTTTTTTGGGTTTCCTAGTACATCCATGAGGAAATGAGATTCATCAAAATAAGGTAAATGCCATTATAGGGGTAGTTGCCCGAAGCAACGAAAAGGAATTACAACAGTTCTTAGGGAAAGTCAATTACCTGAAGAGATTCATTTCAAATTTGACAAGGAAGGTGAAAGAATTTTCCAACTTATTAAAGTTAAAGAAGAAAGAGGAATTCCTATGGGAAGAGCACCATCAAGCTCCATTTGAAAGGATCAAAGAGTATTTGAGTAAGCCTATTATCTTAATGCCTTCTAAGGATGAATATCCTTTAACACTTTTACATTTATGCTGCTTATAGTTCTATAGGGTGTCTATTAGCATAAAATAACATTGCAAGTCATGAGCAAGTAATCTATTATTTAAGTAGAGTGATGAATTATATAAAGACTAGGTATATGCCTATAGAAAGTTATGTTTAGCTTTTTATTTTACTTGCATAAAGTTAAGACATTACATGATTAGAGCTAAGGTGTACATAGTATCACAAATAGATTTGATCAAATTTATGCTATTTAGACCAATGATCATAGGAAGGATTGGGAAATGGGTGCTGACATTAGCTGAGTTTACACTAGATTACCTTCCTAAAAGGCAATAAAAGGTCAGGCTTTGGCAGACTTCTTGATTGATCATCTATACTTAAAGGTTGAAAAGGAGAAACAACCTAATTTAGGTGTTTTTAACTTGGAAAAGGTACCTTGGAACTTAAGTTTGATAGCTCTTATACTGAGAAGATAGCTAGGGCAAGAGTAATCATCATTTTCTCAAATGGAAATAAGATTGTCATGTCTTTTAATCTGAATTTCAATTGCATCAATAATCAAGCAGAATATAAGGCACTTATTATAGGCCTAAAAATATTACAAGAGTTAAGTGTAGAAAAAGTGAACATCATAGCAAACTCATAGTTAGTATTGAGGTAACTTACTAGTGAATTTAAGTGTAATAGTGTACTATTGGCTCCTTATTTATAGTTGTAATATAATTATTGAAATAGTTTAAGGAACTCTCTTTTAACCATGTGCCAAGGCAGTTGAATTAGGAAGCTAATGAGTTTGCATAGGTAGTAGTAGGATCGAATATGTCTAAGAAGTTAGTGTAACACATAGTTATAATAACAAAGAGAAATCATCCTTTGATTCATGAGAGGGGCATTGTATTAGAAAGCTTTAATATAGACATAGGAAATGTAAAATATTGGAGAGATGTATTGAAGAGTTACCTATATTTCCCTAATATGAAAGTTCTTTACATTGTAAAGATTCAAGCTTTGTAATATGTGTTTATTGAAGGTGATCTCTTTAAGAAAGGTTTTGATGGATTGCTCCTTAGATACTTGAGTTTCCCTTATGCCTTAGATGTGATGAAGTAAGTCCATGAAGGAGTTTATGGAGCACACTAATGTGGCATCCAAATGAGATGGTTAATATGTAGACATGGCTATTATTGACCATCTATTCTAAAAGGCTATATTAATTATGCTAAAGGATGTCAATAATGCTAAAGATATGGTAGTGTAAAAAGAGTTCTTACTATAGACCTACATCTAATTATTAAGCTATGGTCTTTTAAAGGTTGGGTAATTGATCTTATTAGGAAAATCTATCCAGCTTCATCAAAAGGTCATAGCTTATAATTATGGCTATAGACTACTTTATTAAGTGCGTAAAGGCAATACGTTTGAGGAAAGTAGAGCAGGAGCATGTAATCTAGTTCATTAAGGAATACTTGTTTCATTGTTTTAGCATCCTAAAATCCATCACCATAGATTAGAGGACTATATTTATTGGTAAAGAGATAAAGGCATTTACAATAAACTATGACATTAAGCTAATCAACTCAACCCCATATTACCTCCAAGTAAATGGGTAGGCTGAAGCATCAAATAAGGTATTGATTAGTATTATAGAGAATATGTTATAAGATAACCTAAGAGATTGGTATAGGATTCTATGAGAAATGCTATGGGCATATAAAACATTAAAGAGAGAAGGTACAGACATTAGTTCATTTGTACTTATGACCATGATGTCATCCTCCCAACAGAGGTTATTCTACCATTATGGGTGGGGCTTTTGCCATGACCTAGAGTGAGGCTTACAATAAATAGTTCCAGGGGCATGCTTCAAGCAAAAGTGTGGTCTTCTCGAGAGCCACCTTAAGGAATGAAATGGACCCGATGAAGGTTACAAGATGGAGTTGCCATCAGATGGTTCCAAATTTGGTTCAACTAACCCATAGCATGAGTGCTCAGTTAAACCCTTCGGAGATGGATTTGAGTGGTGAAGATCTATTTTCTCTGAGTTTCAAGTTTAATTTTATCATTTCTGTTGGGTTAATTAAACTCTAAGCATTTATGATAGCATGTAGTCAAACATCTCCGTACATCATAAAAATGCCAATGTGCATCAATTATGGGGAGCTTTGTCAATGCACACTATACTTCTATGAAGATGCACTCATTAAATTCAACTTGTCACTGAAATTTCATAATTTTAAGAGCACTTTTCCCCAATGAGTTTAATTTTCATGACTTATAATATCTGAAAAATTTAGAAAATTGATTAGAATCTAGTTGACTGATGCTAAAAAATTTAGGTATTTTCTATCAACCATTTCAATTACAATTTTACTAATAAATTGCTTTTCTATGTCTAATATTAAAAAGAAATTGATATGATAGATGATCAATTTTAGTCAAACCTTTGACTACTGGTCAAGCCATTGACCATAAAGTGTCAAATTCTAATAGTAGGTCCCAAATTCTATTTTTTGAAATATTAGACACATATTTGATGGCATGATGATAGATTCGATAGTTGATCACCTTAGAACCAATAGTTGTTTGACCTTGATTTGATAGTTGATCACCCAGGTTCCATAGTTAACCACCCGATCCAGTAATGATCATAGAATCAAGCATTTGATTCCTAAACCTTGGTAGCAGATATTTGAACTCAGATTTTGAATGCTTTTTGAGCCTCATAGTAAAGCCATCAGTCCAACAATTTACCATGATTAACATTGATAACCTCGTTTGAGCACCGAGCTCCCAATAGCAGAATTGGATTGCAAGCCTCAGTATGAGTGTCATATGATTAGCTTTCATCATTTAGCCTAAGCACTGGGCTCTTAATATTGATATTGGGCATCCCCATGGCGTCAGCTTTGATCTAATCACTTAAGTATCAAGCACCCAATAGCAGAATTAGGTTATAAGCCTCAATATAAGCATCCTAATTGAGTTATCCCCAGTGGATCATATTTTCCTCCCTATTAGAAGTGTAAGCCTCAGCATGAGCATCATATTATTAACTTTGATCGTTTAGCCCAAGCATTAGGCTCTCAATACTGGTATTGAGTTATAAGTCTTGATATCCCTAAAGGATCCTATCTTCTTCCTTAGCAAAGTCATAAGTCTCAGCATGAGCACTGTAATTGAGTTATCTGAGGCAGGGATTCTAGGGGTTAATAAAGATAAAGATATGATTGCAAGCAGAATTAAATCCCTTAGTCTCTAAGGACTTAGTATAGAGTAAGAAGGGTATCAAACTCAGGGAAACTTTGGTATCATTTCAATATCCATTTATAAGATT
>CANYBF011048929.1:0-20691 GCA_948192965.1 Dalechampia spathulata | reverse complement strand
TTTCAAGAATTGAGAGAAAATGGATGGAACGAATTTATAGAAGATGTGAAGAAATTTTGTAATACAATGTTTATTCTAGTGCCAAATATGGAGGATAACATGCCAATTAGAGGTCGTTCAAGGCGTGAAGGGCAATCTATTACTTACTATCATCATTATCATGTTGAGATCTTTATTGCTGTGATTGATTTGATTATTGGTGAGATGAACAACCGGTTCAGTGAAACATCTACAGAATTATTGCAATGCATTGCTTGTCTTAATCCGAGAAACTCCTTTGCTAAATTTGATCGGGACATGCTTCTTCGACTTGCTGAGATTTATTTGGATGATTTCTCTATATTTGATCGTGTAGTTTTGAAATAACAACTTGAAACGTATGTTTATTATATGAGAAATAGTAATGACTTCTCAAGTTGTCAAGATCTTACAAGTCTTGTTGTGAAGATGGTTCAAACAGATACACATTTAACTTTTCTATTGGTTTATCGTCTCCTCGAGTTAGCATTAATTTTACCGGTGGCAACAACAACAGTTGAGAGAGCATTCTTAGCAATGAACATTATCAAAACAGACTTGCAGAATAAGATAGCTGATAAATGGCTGAATGACATGATAGTGTGTTATATCGAGCGATAAATATTTAAAAGAATTGATGAAGAAAAGATTCTACAACATTTTCAAAACATGCAAAATTGAAGAATTCAACTTCCTCCTCGTTCATATTAGTCATAGTATGTTTATTTCTTTCAATATGATTGTAAACTTGTTTATTTTTGAATTATTAATGAAATTTTAATTTATTTTCGTATATATTTAGTTCAATTTTTAGCCCCCCTCCGTTGAATTCCTGGTTCCACCACTGACCTATTATATACTTCTTGTATACCAATTATATACTTGTAGTAAACCCTATGGATCAGAATTTATGTTTCATAAAATATACTATAAATATCTGTATATCTGATTTTTTAAACTAGTAAAAAATATAATTTTGTAAACCTTTTGTATACTTATTATATACTTATTGTATACTTGTAGTAAACCTTATGTATCAGAATTTACATTTCATAAAATATACTGTAAATACTTGTATCATTAATATTTCAATTCATAAAAAATATAATTTTGTAAACTTTTTGTATACTTATTGTATACTTAAAAAATTTAAACTTTTTGAAAAAGGTATTATCATGAAAATATAAAAATATATTTTTCAAAAATATGAAATTTAAAAAATGAATTTAAAAAATTTAGACTTTTTTAAAAAAATCATATATGTAATACATATTAAAAGGATTTGAAACATATATTTCGAAACTAAAATTGTAAATTATAATTTTTAAAATATTAATTTAAAATAATATACTTTTATATTTTAATAATTTTCAATTTTAAAAAATATTATTACAAAAAGTAATATATTATATATTAAAAAAAAATTAATATGTAATATATTAAAAATTAATTTTCAATTGATATTTTCTTATTTGAAGTTTATATGATATTTTTTTAAAAAAAGTAAAAATTGATAAAATTAAAAAATAAACGTTACAACTGGCTAGTTTTAAAAATATCCTGTTTTAATCACAGGATGATCATGGTATTCACGTTTGATGGGCTTTGAAGTAGGATTATACCCAATGCATCAAAAATTGGAAAATTATACCTATTATCCATTTGATTTTTAATTTAAATTTGTTTTTATCATTTTTATTATACAATTATAATATGATCCCTTTTATGTTTGTTTTTTAATTTTTTCTTATTCTCTCTTTACTTTCATCAAATCTTTTTTCTTTAGATCTTTCTTCTTCTTTGTCTTCTATTTCTCCTTTTTCTTCTTTTTATTCTTCAATTTTTTTCTTTCTTTAGATCTTTCTTCTTCTCCTTTTATTCTTTAATTTTTTTTCTCTAGATTCTTCTTTCTTCAAATTACTATTCTTATTCTGTATTCTTTTTTGATTTTTTTAAAAATATTTTATTAAAAAAGTTAAAGGTTGAGATATATTTGAAATTATTAGAATATCTTTAATTAAAATTAATATTTTTCAAAAAATCAAATGATATTATAATAAAATTTTATTTGAGACTTCCTAAAAATGATATTTAAGTAATTTCCCCTAAAAAATATTAATCATAATCACTAATTTCTCGTAACTTCCTTTTCTTCTCAGGAACGACTTTTTATATTTTTGCAAATCTTTTTTTATTATTGCCTTTCTTTATTCTACAATCTTCTACTTGGTTTTCAATTCAGATTTTATTCTTTTATTTTTAGTAAGTTTTTTCAATTTTTATTTTGTTTATTTTTTTATTATTATTTATGATAATATAATTATGTAAATAAATATATATCATATGATATATATTAATAAATACATATATATATATTTCTCGTGGAAAAAATAATTAAATCTTTTATTAGTAGTATGCTAAGTGTGTCAAGAATTAAGATATTCTAATCATATGAAAATTATTGTGATTTCTGACTTTTAAAAAGAATAATTATATGAATATTCTTAATTTTTAAATATTCACATACCCACTTTTAATTAGTTGACAATCAACTTTAAATGGTACAATTGATTCTATACTCCCTTAGCTTTAGCTATAAGCTTTGTTATTATTTTTCAGTTGATAATATAATTAAGGGTAGAGCTTCTTCCATCGTGGCAAAGGGGCTTTAGCCCCAACTTCCATTGATCTGTTGAGGATGAGTAAGAGTGAGCATAAATGAACTAAGGAAGAGGAGGGGCTGGTAGATGGGTTAGCGAGGAGGATGGTAATAGTCCTTGTTTCTATCCACGTCAAATAAACCTATACATTAACATATCAAGAACTCTTATATTATTTCAAAATTTAAGGTAAGGTTTAGTAAGAATCATTTAGAGTATGTGTGGTGCTGAGATTTAATAGGGGATAGTCGATAGTTATTACTGTTAGTTGGTATGTTAGCTGGTAGTTATTACTGTTAGCTGCTATGTTAGCTGGTAGTTGATAGTGAGTAGTTGATCAAATAATGTATTTAATAAAATTTTACTAGATATAGCTGTTAAAATATAAAATGACTATTAAAGGTATATATTATTTTAATTATATATATAATTTTTTAATAAGTTAATTTTAAAAATTATAAAAGATTATTAAGAATATAATAAAATTTATTTAAATATTTAAAAATAATAGAAATTGTTTTAATATAGATATTTAAATTTTAACCATTTAATATTTTTAAAATTTATATATGACTATAATTACTTAAATTAAGTTTATTTTAAATATATTTTTATATTTTATGAATTTTAAAAAATTAATAGTATTGATTTTTATTTTAAATATTTGTTAATATAATTTTTAAGAAGAACAAGATAGTATAAAAACTCAATTATGATAAGCTATTAGCTGATAAAAAAAATACAAAATAGAATTTTTTCAAACATCTATTCAAATAGCCACTAGCTACTCTTAATGAAACACTTCAAAACAACTATTGGGAGTGAAAAAGCTAACATCTCTTGGACACGACCGATATATTTTTGAAAAGAAATGCAAAATTGAGCAAAATGAACACAAAAAATTTAACGTGGTTCACTCTTAATTTTGGGTTACGTCCACAGACAAAAACTCACAGTAATTCTTCTACTATTACAAATAGTAGGTACACAAGGGATAAAATAAAATAGTGGCTCACAAGGTATTTCTCGACCTAAAATTAATAACCTCACTATTTTTTCTTCCCAATCCACAGAGCAATTTTTCCTTTAGCTCTGGCTCTTTGTTTTTGTGTTTTTGTTATGTTTTAATAAGCGGAGGGATTGAGCCTTTTATAGGCAATTTAAACCGCGCGAGACAACTCATAGTGAACTGTGCATAATTCGGCACCAAATACGGTGCTGATTTTTCAAACCCACATAACCTTTTTCTTTTTCAAAGAAAACTACTACCAAATGGTGGCTGTGGTGTCCCTCTCCATGTATGAGCGACCCATAACAAATCTCCCCCTCTCGATTATATGGAGGGCTCTATCATCCCTGTTGCTGATCGATAATACTCAAACTTGCCTCTTGGTAGAATCTTGGTTAACATATCTGATCCATTCTCTTCAGTATGAATCTTTTCTAACTGTAACTGCTTCGTCTCTATCACATCTCTGATCTAGTGATATCTCACATCAATATGTTTTGATCGTGAGTGAAAGAAGGCATTCTTACCAAGGTTACCAAGGTGAATAACGCTCTGACTGTCACAAAATAGCTGATACCTCTCCTGTCTGATACCAAGTTCATTTAAGAACTTCTTCATCTATAGCAACTCCTTATAGGCTTTTGTTGCTGCAACAAACTCTGCTTCAGTTGTAGACAATGCAACGCACTTTTGTAACTTTGATTGCCATGCCACAACTCTCCCTGCAAAAGTAATCAAATACCCTGATGTAGACTTTCTCGAGTCAACATCTCCAGCCATATCTGCATCTATGTAACCAGCTAACACAGGTTCTGCATTTCCAAAACATAAGCATATTTTGGATGATCCTCAAAGATACCTGAGAATCCACTTGACTGCAGCCCAATGTTCCTTTCCAGGATTTGAAAGGAAACGACTTACAACTCCAACTGCGTGAGCAATATCTGGCCGTGTACAAACCATGGCATACATTAAACTTCTAACTGCTAAAGCATATGGAACTCTGGAAATTTCTTCCTTCTCTTCATCTGTAGAAAGGCACTCTCTAAAACTCAATTTAAAGTGATTAGCAAGAGGACAACTAACCGCTTTAGCTTTGTCCAGGTTGAATCTTTGAAGTACTTTGTTAATGTACTTCTCCTGTGACAACCATATTTTCTTGGCACTTCTATTTCTGTTAATTTGCATGCCAAGAATCTGCTTTGCTGCTCCCAAGTCTTTCATTGCAAAAGACTTACTCAGCTGCTTCTTCAGATTGTTGATTTTAGAAACATTCTTACCAACAATCAGCATATCATCCACATAGAGCAATAGGATAATGAAATCATCACCAGAAAATTTCTTCATAAATACACAGTGATTTGAAGTAGTCTTCTTATAGTCTTGCTCCCCCATAACAGACTCAAATTTCTTGTGCCACTATTTTGGTGCCTGTTTCAATCCATATAGACTTTTCTTCAATCTGCAAACATAATCCTCTTTGCCTCTTTCTTCAAAACCCTCTGGCTTCTCCATGTATATCTCTTCTTCCAAATCCCCATGTAGGAAGGTAGTTTTGACATCCATTTGTTCAATCTCCAGATTGAAATTTACGGCTAGCCCCAACACTGTACGGATGGATGTCATTTTCACCACTGGTGAAAAAATCTCGTCAAAGTCAATTCCCTTCTTTTGGCTGAATCCTTTGACCACTAATCTTGCTTTGAATCGAGGATGGCTGTTGTGTTCTTCATGCTTGATTCTGAACACTCATTTATTCTTCAATGCTCTTTTGCCTTCTGGCAACTTCACCAGCTTGAATGTTTTATTCTCATGCAAGGATTTCATCTCATCTTCCATGGCTTCTTTCCATTCTTTCTTGTGTTCATCATTCATAGCTTCATCAAAGCTTTCTGGTTCTCCCCCGTTAGTCAGCATCACATACTGATCAGTTGGATATCTAGTAAAAGGTTATTTGTTTCTATCAGATCTTCGTAAAGGGACTGGAGAATCTACAAGTGCTGGTGGTTGAATGTGAACACCATCATCATCCTCTGGTTCAACTTCATTGGGGGTATCTGCATTGCCAGCTTTTAGCTGATCATTCTGTACTTCATCTCCAACTTGTCTAGGCACCACTGTTGGAGGATTCAATCGGAAGCTTGTTGATTCATCAGAGCTTGGAACTTCCTTCTCTGCTTTATTGATATCTTCAATAGTTTGATCTTCAATAAACACAACATCACGACTCCTTCATAGAATCTATAGCCAAGCTGATCTTGACCATAGCCAATAAACACACACTGTCGTGTCTTGACATCAAGCTTTGTCCATTCATCTTTTGGAATATGGACAAAGGCCTTGCAACCAAAAACCCGTAAATGATCATAGGAAACATCTTTTCCTGACTACACCCTTTCAGGAACTTCAGTTAAGAGGAACACATGGTGAACAGTTCAATGCATACACAGCTGCAAGTAAAGCTTCACCCCAAAACGCTTTAGATAACTTTGAATGTGAAAGTATACACCTAACCCTTTCCATCAAAGTCCTGTTCAATCTCTCAGCTAAGCCGTTCAATTGCGATGTTTTTGGTGGTGTCATCTGATGTCAAATACCATTCTCTTTACAGTAAGCATCAAATGATCCAATGTACTCTCCACCATTATCTGTATGGATGTACTTCAGCTTCTTCCCAGTCTGTCTCTTAACTGAGGCATGAAATTGCTTGAACACTTCTAGCACTTGATCTTTGGACTTCAAAGTATAAGCCCATGTCTTCCTAGAATGATCATCAATAAAAGTCACAAAGTATTGAGCATTACCAAGTGACTTAGGCAGTGGTTCGCATAAATTTAAGTGAATCAGATCTAGGACATTCTTCATTCTGAATGGAGGGGAACTTTTGAAAGAAACCTTGTTCTGCTTCCCTGCTAGATAGTCAACACATTTCTTCAAATGAAACTGGTTTAAACCAGATAAGACATTCTTCTTTATAAGCTAAGTCATCCCTTTTTTGCCAATGTGACCAAGTCTTCTATGCCACAAATCAGTTGTGTCATCATTCTCCATTGTATTCATAACATCATTAGAGAGCTTAGCTTGCATCAAGTACAGACTTGATTGCTTCTGACCTTTAGCCACCATCAAGGAGCCTTTAGTGAGCTTCCATTTTCCATTTCCGAAAATATTTCAGAAGCCTTCATCATCTAACCTTCCAGCAGAAATCAGATTCATGCGCATATCAGGAATATGCCTGACATCTCTCAATAGTAACCTTGTACCATTCTCTGTCTCCAAGCAGACGCCTCCTTTGCCAATTATTTTTGATAAATTTCCATTTCCCATCTTAACAATACTAAATTCTCCTCGTGTATAAGATGAGAAAAATTGCCTGTGAGATGTAACATGAATTGTAGCTCCACTGTCAATCACCCAACTGGTCTCTTGGGTTGCCAGACTGATAATTTTTGTATCAGTAACAATGTTAAAGTCAACAATGTTACCCTGTTCATCATCACTATTGTCTTCTCTCTTCATATCCTTGCCTTTATTCTTCTCCTGATCTTTCTTGAATTTTTGGCAAAATATCTTGATGTGGCCTTTACTTTTACAGTAATGACATACGATATTTGCATACTTGTTTGACTTGCCCCTGCTTTTATCTCTGGGCTTCGGTCCTTTGGATTGACTCCTCCCTCTGTTTTCTGCAACCAGAATTTCAGACTGTGATGAAGAGGCTGAATTCTATGATCTTCATCTCATCTCCTCATTCAGTATGTTGCTTTTAACGGACTCCATACTTACTGCACCATTTGGAGCAGTGTTTGTCAAAGACACCTTCAAAGTCTCCCAAGACTCTGGTAATGAAGCTAGCACCATTAAAGCAACCACGTCGTCGTCAAACTTTATGCCCATTGTCGCCAGTTGATCAACGATCCCTTCCATGCTGTTCAAGTGATTAGCCACAGAAGCACCTTCTTGATATTTTACTTGCATCAACTTTGTCAAATAAAACAATTTGTTGTTACCAGTCTTTGAAGCATACAATTGCTCTAGCTTATTCCACAACGTTCTTGTATGCGTTTCATTGCAAATGTGATTGTACACATTATCATCAACAAATTGTCGGATATAACTACAGACTTGCTCATGCTCGAACTCCCATTCTTCGTTTGACATTGCCTTCGATTTTCCTGTAGAAAATACAGGCAGGTGCATTTTTGTGACCATCAAGAGATCCTTCATTTTGCTTCTCCAAATACGGTAGTTCATATCGTTTAAATTGATCATTTTGCTCGTCTTCACCTCCATTTGCCAAATTAATCCAAATTTGAGAAAATCGACCTCAAAAATGGAATTAGGACGTCAAAATTTAGCAGAATAGGTATCTTCAAAATTTTCACCGTGGAACCTGATGAATAGTAACTTATTGGAATAGTACTACGAGACCCGGTAAAGAGTAATGTGACCCCACTTGAATAGTATTGCGGGACCCAATAAACAGTAACTTTGAATAGTAAGTTAAGACCCCACGTGAATAGTACTACAGGACCCACTAAATAGTAACTTGGACTCCGTCAACCATACCAAACTTATTGCTACAGTATGTTACCTTTTCAATTACTATTGAGCATTGTTCACCTAATTCGACTTTTCACGTTCGTTTTTCGAACGGATCACACCAAAAAATTCCTTGAATTTTTTCCTTCCCTATGACATGCTTCTTTTCAAAAAATACCTTCAATAAGAACCAGACTCTGATACCACTTGTTGGACACGACCGATATATTTTTGAAAAGAAATGCAAAATTGAGCAAAATGGACACAGAAAATTTAACGTGGTTCACCCTTAATTTTGGGCTACGTTCACAGACAAAAACTCACAATACTTCTTCTACTATTACAAATAGTAGGTACACAAGGGATAAAATAAAATAGTGGCTTATAAGGTGTTTCCCGACCTAAAATTAATAACCTCACTATTTTCTCTTCACAACCCATAGAGTAATTTTTCCTTTAACTCTGGCTCTTTGTTTTTGTATTTTTGTTGTGTTTTAATAAGCACAGGGATTGAGCCTTTGATAGACAATTTAAACCAGGTGAGACAGCTCATAGTGAACTGTGCATAATTCGACACCAAACACGATGCTGATTTTTCAAACCCACTTAACCTTTTTCTTTTTCAAAGAAAACTGCCACCGACTGCTGGGTGTGGTGTTCCTCTCTATGTATGAGGGACCCATAGCAACATCTAGCTCAAAAAACTATCCCAAACAACCCTTTAACTTTACCATTTGTTATTAAATGTGTTAGTTGATAACATCTAGCATAAGAAAATTCACATACATTATGTTAGATTTATTCTAATAAAATATAATTTAAGATTAAATTATAATTATGAATGATTTAAGAATAAAATAAATTTTTTAATTAAATAAATTATATAAATATATAAAAATTAAATAAATATATAAATTCACTTGTTTCGTAACTTCAAGTTCAGAACAGAACATGTAGAATGGAATCGGAAGGGCTTGCAAAAGGAGACCAAGCCAACTGGGGCTTCAACTTTGGGGCTTCCCACCCCTCTTCTCATTGTACTTTTACTCCTCCATTATTGTAATTTGATGCTATCTTGATTATGGTTCTGCTTTCACTTCTCTTTGTTACTGTCATTTTTTTCAAAATAAGATGGAAAATCTTAAACATTTAATTTAAAATAAATAATTGAAATTGAATTTTAATTTAAAAATGATAGTGATATAATTTAATTTCAAACATTTATCTACGATTAAGATTTTATGAAATATAGCTAATGCTTATAAGAACATGAAAAGATATTAATTAATCCCTTTTATTGTATGCATGGTGATAATGAAGGTTATCGAAAGCAATAAAATGAAATGATCAAATGATTCGTGATAAAAAAAAACATTACTTTGGATCAAACTTTATATACATATATATATATTATAAATCAGATTTAATGCTATATATGATGAAGTAATTATGTAGTTCATATGAAACAAATTCAAAGATGTATATTTGATTGTGGGCAGCATTCAGAATATTATGTTATTATGTGTATTTCCTTTTGAAGACAATGTTGTCCCACCCAAGTACGTATGCCTGTCCGCTTTGGCAAGAACCAGAAGAAGACAAACGATGTAATTGAATATGCAAGGAAAAGCATGACGTGCTATGTACAGTGGATATACATAGGAATTCGTGGCATCTAAGCCGCAACCTTAGTATTCTTGTTTCTTTCTTTCACTACATTGCCATTACTTCTATTATATTATTTCTGCACCCATTTTAATGGCTGTCAATTTAAAGGTGATGAATTTCTATGTGAAATAGAAACCTTTTTGTAGGGTTCTGGCTGCTGCAGCTTGTAACAAATATTACAAATTTTATCAGTAATTTAAGTTTTGATTATGTCTCTGATCTTTACGAGCCATAAAATTAAATAATTAATCGATCGAGTTTCAATTTTAAGTATCACATGCTAAAAATTACATTTTAAGAGT
The DNA here is from genome assembly GCA_948192965.1 of Dalechampia spathulata. NCBI lineage: Eukaryota > Viridiplantae > Streptophyta > Magnoliopsida > Malpighiales > Euphorbiaceae > Dalechampia > Dalechampia spathulata. Next base: position 10,492 of record CANYBF011048929.1, on the reverse strand, counting down.
AAACTAGATTAAGTTTAATATAAATTTCATCTTTTTGGATATATTAATTTAAGTAAAAATATATATTTTTGATTCATCAATTTTATAATATTTAATGTTAAATTATTACTTCATCATCCTAATTATTATATATTTCAGATTTTTACATTTAGTATAATTTATTTAAAATTTTAAAATTTTAATTTTATTTATATATTTTATTTCATAAAAGGTTGCATTATTTTGAATTTTATGATTAATAATATAATCTAATTTTCATTAAACTATGTTCCTTGCATATACATAGGTACAGGTTGGGTACTCGTGAATTTCAATAGCTTCCAGGGTTTTCTAGAGGATATGAGAGGATTAATATAAAAAATAGTAAGATTGAATTTTATTAACATAGAAATATTCATTTATCTTATATTTGTATTTTATTATTTTCATATAAATAATGAATTGTTGACATTTCAAAATGAATATAGATAATTTAACTTTAAATCATGTTTTTATTTCTAGTATCTTATACATTTGATTTTGAAAGAGGTGGAATACAATTTATGTTTGTTTATTTATTTTCTTAGTATAGTTTTAACAATTTTTTAATATAAATTATATTACATTTATTAATTTAATTTATTTTTATTAAATATTGATAAGATAAAAGATATGTTTATACTTTATGCATGGAGAAATTTAAAAAAAAATCATCTGATTCATGAGCAGAAAAGAATTCCACAGAAGCTATAAATTTTATCCAAACACTGAAAAAATTAAAAAAAAAAAACTAAATATCGATAGAAATGTTTAAATTTTTGAAAATTTTCATTGAAACTGTATCGATTTATTTTTTAGTAAAACATCAGCTTAATTACATAATCTGTGTGAGAGAGATATGAGCATTTCACTTGTTTCTTTTTTGTTGTTGTTGTTGTTAATGATCATGATTTATATTTATTTTAGCTACAGGATTAAGTGTTTTTCTTCATCATAAATATTGCAATACAACCCCATAATTATACATAAAATCTTCTTCAGAAGCACAAAAACAAGGTAATTCATGAAGATCCTATATTTAAAAATTTACAATTCATAGTTATTGTATTAATTTTAGCAGTTTTCATAGTTGTTAGAATTTTTCTTGCTAATTTAATCTGCTGCTTTGAGCTGATCGAGTAATGAAGTTATCTTCATTTAACGTTAAAAAATTACTTATGGAGACATTTTGAAAAAATATGAAAAATGTAGAAAGTCTTTCAAGAATATTGTTGGTATAAAAAATGATAAAAGATAACGTATTTAAAATTATTAGTAAAATAATATTTTTGAAAATTCAATATAAATTTACTATAATTTAACATAAATTAATAAAAAAATCATAATTTTAAAAAAATTATGAATCTATAAATATGTGTAAAATTATGGGATATGATAAAATACAAAAAAAAAAATAAATAAAAAAAAAAGGAATGTTAGGAGGAAATGGGTAGAGAGAGAGAGGAAGGGGGAATTGGTATGTATAAGATATTTCTGAAATGAAAGAAAAGAGAAGGAATACAGAGGAGGAGAGTTATCCAATAGGTGGGTGGAGTTGTCTTTAGTTGATGCGGACATTCCTTTCCTTAACTCAGACAATACTTGTCCCTCCAATTATTGCGGCTTGACCACCTCTCTTTTCTACTCTCCAATCCTCATTTTTCTCTTTTCTTTTTTCATTATTTTAACCTCCATTTACTCTTTTTTCTTTAGTTTTTATTCTTTTTTCATTTTTATTTTGCTTTCATTAATTTCTCATCATTTTATCTTCTTCTTTTTTTTTTAACTTTTTGGCACTGTATAAATGTCAACTGTTATCTGATTTTATGACTTTACGCATGATTGTATTTTTAACAAATTATTATTCATATTTAATTAATATGATTATAATAATACCTTTTTTAAAAAAATTAATATATTTGAAGTTCAACTGTAAATTTTGATAAAAATCATAAAAGATAATATAATTTTTAAAATAAGATGGATAATAAATAATATCATACAAAACATAATGATTTTTTAAACATAACCAATTACATTATAAAAATAGGGAGCAGAGATTATCATAAGTGACAACCAAAAAAGGCTAAATCTGCCAAGACCAGAGGCTGCTGCTGCTGCTGCCGCCGCCACCAAAACACTGTTCTTCACCGGTGGGCTCTAATGGCAGCTCATTAGAATAGTAACCATTATTCTCCAAACTCTGATGATAAGGATAAGCAAATGGAGTTTGTGGAAAATTCCAGTTGTAAGTTGGCATTGTACAATTTTCTGCAGATAAAGGGGAAGAGGAACGCTGTTCTTCTTCTTCTTCCTCTTCTTCTTGTTGCTGCTGCTGCTCTCGTATTACTCTATCAGAACTCATCTGGGCTTTGGCTGAACTGCCCGCTTCTTCAGAATTACATGTTCTTATGAGATTCTCCATCTCTTCATGTATACTTGGCTTTCCCTTGTATTTAATCTTGCATAGCCTCCAATCCTGATCAACGTTGTGCGATTTAAATAAGTTTCAACGTCTGGTTTAAATGAAATTTCAAATCTTTACATTGAAAAAATCTATAAAAATTTATTTACAAATGAATAAATTTCTTAAGATAATTAATCTAAACAAAATCCTAGTGTTTTTTTTTATTTTTTTAAAAAGGTTGGAGGTGCAGAAGTCAGATTGTTTATCTCTTTTATTTGTTTAGTGGCTCTCAATTCATTATCCGATACGTTGACTTCTAGTGAAAAATTACGAACAATATTTAAGAGCTATAAATTCGGGTCGAATAATTTGAAAAAATTATAATTTTAGAATATTTAATATATGCGAGTAGAATAGAGAAGTGGGACAAACCGTAGTTCTAGATTGAAGACTGTACTCATGCATAATCCAATTGGTTTTGATGGCATTGCTGCGGTTTCTGTGGAGGTCTCTATACCTGTGGAAAGTTAAAGGCCTTTTATAACCAACAAGAAGTTGATTAACATGAACTTTCTTCACATGGCTTGTTGCTTTCCACCATCCTTTTCCTGCTACTTCTCTTGAATCATTCTCCCTCTTGCAATAGTAGTATCTCTCATCATTTCCCAAGCTTGGATTGTGTTTCCCTATCCCAAACAAAAGTCAGCATTTTTACGAGTAAATCCGTCATTAAATAATAACCATACAACAAGCGGTGATTCTTGACTTTAATATGATAAACAATATCAAGAAAACGCCAGAATCCGAACCCTAAAAAACAACAACAACAAAAGAAGGAAAACACTAACAAGGAAGATTAGGGAGTGCTATATTATACAACTTACATTCAAGATTTTGGGGTTCATGGTCGTAGAGATTGGTATGGAGAATGAAGTTTAAAGGCATCTCCTGATTAGAAGCTTTTCTATCAAGGATTTGGATGAGTTCTTCATCCGTTGGATTGAATCTAAATCCATGAGGAACCATTTTGCAAACCCAAATCAAGTGTTTTTCTTTTGCAATCCGAAAGATATAAGTTAGGAGTGTATTAATGACAGCCCTGGCTGGTGTTTCTATTTATAGAGATGGTAAATAAACTAAGCATTAACTCATGAAAGAAAATACACTAAAATGTCACATAATTATTTAATAATATTCTTTTGTTTTATTGGTCAAAGTTTTTTTATTTTAATTTTAAATTGAACAGAAAACACGCTTAAAACTTACAAGGGATTGCTTTCACAATTAGTGACATGAACTTAAACTGGTACATGTTCAATGAACTCTTCAACACTAAATGGTAGCAAAAACAAAAAAATTATGATACTTGAAGTTTCACCACATTTTTAAATATTAATTTTAATAAAAAAATAAGATTACAAAATATAAGGGATTTTTTTAAATTTATCAAAAATTACAAAATTGTATAAAAGTATTATATTTTTTAAAAAAATTATAATTTTTAAAAATTGAAAAATAGATTAAATTTATTTTAACTTATAAAAAGATTTACACAATGTTATTTCAAATTTATTGCAAAAAACTGTTATTTGCAATATTATAATATTGAATGGAGGGTTAATGTATTAGTGGAATAAATGTATTTGCAATACCAAAAAATTAATTAATTTTAATTTAATTTGAAGTGTTGAATGAGTTTGAATTTTAAATGAATAATTGGTGTGATCTTTAAATGTTGTATATTTCCTTTAAAAATTATATCAGTTATATTAAATTTTAATAAATTTCACTATTCTTTTAAGTAAATTCAATTTTCTTCTTTTACATACCCAATACTTTTAAAGCTTCACATTCAGTTTAGTTTACATTATTTTATTTTAATCCAAAAAATATTATATTACTAAATGTTAATAATTAATTATAAAAAATAATGATGATATGAATTTATTGTTATTTTGATCGATGATAGAAAAAAATAACAATGCAAACAATTATTCACAAACATAATATAAGAAAAAATTCAATTTGAATCTAAATATTTATCTCATATATTTAAATTGTTATTATAAATATTTCATTTTTATTATAAAAATTACATTAATAAGAAAATGATTTAATTTCAATTTAAACCCTAACTTTATATATTTAAATTATTATTAATAAATTTGAATTTTATTTTAAATAAATACTAATCAAATATTTGTAATTTAAAATAAATATAATAAGTATAAAATAAATGTGTATGCTTAAGAGTGGAAATGAGTCTAGCCATTCGCAAGCTACTCGATACTAGACTCGATAAAAGTTCATTCGAGCTCGTTCGTTAAACCAACTAAGTCAAGCTCAAGCATAATTTTGAAGCTTGTTTTGTAAATGAGTAGAGCTTGAGTTTATTAATACTTGATTTGTGTAAGCTCGTGAGCTAGCTCATTTGTAAATTCATGAGCCAGCTCGTTTATGAGCTCGTAAGCTGGCTCATTTATGAACTCGTGAGTTAGCTCGTTTATAAGCTTGTAAGCTAGCATGTAAAATATCTCATTTATAAGCTTGTAAGCTAGCTTATAAAATAGCTCATTTATAAGCTCGTGAGTTGGTTTGTTTATTTTATGATTTTTATATAATTTATTTTATTATATAATATTAATAATTTATTTATATATATATGAATGTTAAATTCAAAAAATATATGTATATAGTAATTAATAATATATTACTTATACCAAAAATTAGTTTTTATATTATTGTTTTACTAATTAATGTTATACAAAATATTTATTTTTATTTTTAAATAAAATATAATTAATATAGATAAAATATATTTATTTAGTACTTAAAATCATACGATTTAAGTCATGTATTAGATTCAATAGTACTAAAACAAATAAATTGTTTAAATTACAAAAATTTCAATGTAAATAATGCTTATAAAATAGCTAATGGATCTATTATCTTATAAAATTAGCAATAATTCATGATGAAAGAAGAATACGATTCAATAAATTAACAATAATTGAAGTGGGTATATAAAAATTTTTTTTAAAAAATATCATTTATCTACTATTATATTATTATTAAACAAATACCATTAAAGTCTTTAAAATTTTAAATGTTAAATGATTATTTTTTTTATGATACTAATAACCTACGATAACATTTTATAAATTAAAATTATTTAAAATTAATTATAGATATTACAAATAAAACTATATTTATTAACATAATTTATAAATAATTATATTTTTTATATTTAAAAAATAAATAATAATTATCTATCTTTTATATATAAAAAATATTAATTATCATTAAATAACATTTTATTACTATTATTATTTATAAATTTATTTATTTACAAATAATTACAAATTTTAAGAAATTTATATAATAATTATTCATATTATCTTAAATATCAACCATATTTTTTAAATAACATATTTATATACTTAATAAAAATTTAAAATTTTGTAAAACATATTTTAACTTATTTTTAATAATAAATAATTTTATTAATTTTCACAAAACTTAGAGTCATATTATTTAATTTGATAAAATTAAAACCCTCTGGTAAAAGGATTTGAGTTGATCCTTTCCATGCTTCTAACATCATCAACACACCTTAATTTACATTTTAAAATACACTTTCCTAACATATATTAATACATGTATATATATCTATAGGATTATTAATATTAAAAGAACTTTAAAATAATTAACTAAATGACTTGATCATTCTTATGAAATCGAATCATTGGGCCAAGTCTATTAGGGTTTTGTGGGGACGTTTGATTAGTTGACTACAAAGCTTTATTAAGAGAAATAATAATAATGCATGTAAAAACTTTCAAAGGGCACGTGACTGAGAGCATATACGTTGTTATTGTAGACATCATTTGTATCCACAGAAGATTATGTCGTGGATTTGGTCGGTATGTCTCTGATTTGCATGTATAATATCACTGTTTATTAGTTTATCATCTTTTTTTTTTTTTTTCATTTTTTGCTTTTTGGCTCTTTCCAGTCTTTGCAAGTATACAATTATGATATCAGTCTTCCAAATACATAAAATCCAACCAATATTTCTAATTTTAATAGAAAATATTATTTGTAAATCATGGCGATATGTTTAGACCCACTTGATATCATAATATTTTTATTTGTTTTATTCACTTTCTTCGAATATTTTGTCTAATTAAAGATTTTATGCTGTTTGAAAATTTCATAATTCATTAATACTTCATAATTATTAAAAGATAAATGTGAAAAAAATTTCATATAATTAGACATCTAAAACTCATTTAATTTATAAAATTTTAAAATATATATTTTATTATAGGATTAATATATTTATTATTAATTATAATGCAATTGATATTCTATGTGATATACCATGTGAACATAATTGAATATATTTATTATACAATTAAAAATTTAAGATAAAATTTATAACATTTTAAAAATCAAAAATTTTAAAATATTTTAAATCAAATTTTAAAATTTGTTTTGCTTTGCTAAAATTTATAATTATTTTAAATATTTTTTGCTAAAATTTATGTAGTTCAGATTATATTAGTTATTGTCAACATCTTAAAATATATTTAATTTTTTGAATAATAAATAAATTAAAATTAAAAATAAATATAAATTAAATCAAAACAAAATATAATTTATTTACTTATCCTAATTTATAAATTACAATAAAATAAAATTTTTATTATTTTAAATTTTAATTATTAATTTTAAATCTTAGGATGAGTTAAAAATTATTTTTATAATTTTAACTAAATATTATTCATAGAATTATCTTATATGATAATAGCTTAATTGAAATTTTATTATATTTTAACTTATATACTATAATAAAATTAATGAAAGAAAATATTATTTTATTATAAATGATACTTTTATTTATAAAATTAGATTTTTATATTTCTAAATGTAAAAAAATTGTAGAATCATATGTTTTTCATTTTGGTTAGTGATTTTTGTAAAAAGAAAAAATTTTATAGGAGTAAATTTATTAATTATAATGATAAATTATTTTGATTTTAAAAATTATATAATTTTTTCTGATCTTATTTACAAACTATGAAAATTTTAGAAAATAAAATTTTAAAAAATTATAAATTTAACAAAGTAATGATATTTTACGATTTAATGAAAAATATTTTTTAAATTTTAATTTTTAAAATTTTATAAATTTTATCCTAAACTTCTAATTATGTAATAAATGTATCTAATTTTGGCAAGATCATATTATATTTTACCATATAAGTATGTCAATTACGATAAAATATACATCATTTTAAAGTTTGATAGATTTTAAATAAAGTCAAAGAATTCATATATCAAATTAAAGAAACTTTAAAAGTGAGATAAAATTTTAAAAATAACTATTGTTAAGGATATATATACATATATATATATATATATATTCTATTTATTAAATATATATATATATTTAGACTCATTATTTTGATTTTTGTTTTACAAAATTAATTTAAATAGAAAATGTTGAAAATAAGAGTGGTACGAGTGATATTTTACATCATAAAGGCATACGGCTGGCCGTACCAGCTTTTTCTGTTTGAAATTGAAAATGTTGCTTGGTATGGGCATACCTTATTTTGTGCATTGGGTTGTACAACTGCACAGGTTAGTCGTATCACATGCCAAATTTGACAGTAGATTTTGTATGGATGTACCAAGTGGATGTTATGGTTGTACCACAACCACTGCCCAAATTGATATTGCATTTTAGATAATGGTACGGACATACAGGATCCTGTACGACCGTACGCGTCTTTTGCAGAAAGATTTTAAAGCTTTCTAATAGATCTATGTTTTGTATTATTGCTGTCTAATGGATCTATTCTTAATGTGAAGTATATATACAGTTGAGAAAAGCTTTCTCAAGTAAGTTACTTTGCCAGAAACTAAATCTTACTTACAATTTAATTCTATTTCTTTCTTTCTCTCTCTTTCACAACCTTAATCTTTTCATTTGTAATCTTGGATTTGTGTGATTAATGCTGGGACATTATTGTTGAAATTGAGAGTTGAATATTGTGAGTTTGATTGTGATTGTAAAAGTTTGAGTATGAGCCTTGAAAACACTAAGAATTGAATTTTTGGAAGAAGAATTATTTGTTGTAATTGTAAAGTAATTAGTGCAACCCTAAATCGAGACCGAGGAAAAATGGACGTAGGTAAAGTGTTGTTGAATCATTATAAATCGTGCCTTGTGTTGTTGGGTATTCTATGATTTCATATATTTTAAAATGTAGATATTTGATAAATATAGATATTAAAAAATACATTATTTGACTTAAAATATTTATAAATTTAATAAAAAATTTTGAAATATCATATAATAATTTAAATTTTTTAAAAATAAAATATTTGAAGTATACGATATTCATAAAATATTTGTTTTGAAATGAGGAGAAATTAAACATTTTAAAAAGTAAAAGATAATTATAAATTAACAAAGTATGTAACACTTAATTTTCTAAAATAAACAAGGGGTAATGCATTCATTTAATTTATTTATATATTTAAATTACTGGATTCAAAGATTAAATAATAGATATATTAAAGTTGTAATGAAAAACTGGTGGATGGATATGAGATGAGGGGTTGGGAATATTTAAGAAGATGGGGACCAAGTGGGAAATGTCAATGGATGAGATTCTCAAATATCTCCTATGTAAACTTTCTCATGCATTAATCATTCATACTCTATTCTTTTTCTTTGACCTCTTTCCCTTTTATTTATTTATTTTATTTATTTTGATTTGTGGGGATCAGATATATACTCTATGCCCTTAATCCTTCCGAATCTTTTAGGCTACATCGTCTTCCTCATCCATCAAAAAAATCCAGCATTTAAACCCATCAACATCTTATTAGTTACATGTGTATCCATTCCATCATCATATCTGAATTCAAAGTAGACCCACTCCAACCTGATTTCATAGATCTTTCGAATCATTTTCTATCTTCATTTCCACACAAAAATAACTAACATTATCGCTTTTGAATTTTCTCAATTCAATATTTAAATCAGTTTTTATTCATTATACACTTGGATAATTATTTTTTTATGCAATTAAATTTTTCAACTATTAATTTTATACTAATTGTTCTTCTTTATTTATATTTTTTAGTGATATCAACATTTTATAGGATGAAAATATAATTTAATTGATGTTTAATAAAAAAATAAAATTAAAATATTGATGGATATAGAAGTTAAAATTTCTTACAGTTAATTAAATAACAATATCATATATTACGAACCTTGTTAAAATTAATTAATATTAAAAAATATATATATATTAATTTTATAAGGTATTTAAACAATAAATATTTTATGAAATTCGATATGATTAGTCCACTAACCTTATCACAAATTTAAATAGTAAATATATAATTAATGATATTATGATTCTCCTAAATCAGATCATTAAAAGAAAGTGAAAGTGAGATAAATATAAGAAAGATTACAGTGAAGAAGTTGAAATTTGGAGGAAAATGTGAGAATACATTGCATCTACCACAAATTCACGACCAATATAATTAATTAATTTATTGCATAAAGTTAAAAAATCATTCGAATTTATTATAGCCCATGACGACTTTTCACTTCAGTTTTTATTTTGTCAGAGGGAAAGCAGCATGCTTTCCACTTCATTTTTATTCTTTTTAGAAAAAAAAAAATAAATCAAACATTTAATTAGAATTCTGTCCTAGATTATCAAATAATATTATATTGGTATTTTAATATTTTGAGATAAAATGTAAACATCATTATTTTTATTTTTAATATGTTATTCTACTTATTAATTATTTTGTTTTTAATATCATTATGTCAATATTAATATATCACCATATGAGATTATATTTTAAATATTAATATGGAGGAATGATGTGAATCATTTTGAGCTTGTGCACCTCTTACAAAATAGAAATATTTTAGGAATTATATTTCATAACAATTAGCAATATATTTAGTTATTAATATTTGCTTAACTCATTACACTTGCAAAAATCAAATTAACATTATATATA
>CANYBF011048883.1:0-11488 GCA_948192965.1 Dalechampia spathulata | reverse complement strand
GATAATTAAAGTTCATGATTATAGAGAAAATACATGATGAATATATTATTCATTAAAATGTTATTATGTTATTATGATGATGATTGATGGTTAATTTATATTTAGAATATTATGAAAGGAAATAAATGATGCAATATGATATTATGGTCTATCAATTAAGGTTATCATATATAGAATTAGGAATACAATGATAAGGTGAATTATGATGAATGGTATAATTATCATTATAATAATTGGTATTGATTGTATAAGATAGATTATGGATGGTGTCATATTCTGATGCTTATATATTCAACATGACATCAAAAGTATATTGAGTACATATTATGTAATGAATTACATAAGTAGGAAGGTATAATTATGGGATAGTTTAAAGATGTTATAAGATGGGAAAGTAAAAGAATGAAATATTCTAAAGATATGAGAAATATAAGTTCATAGGATCTAGTATCCTAAAGATATCAGAGATTGATGAATAATTATAAGATAGTAAAGAGCGAGTTATTATATATACAATTTAGAATTATATTAAATGAGATGTTATACCTATGATGTGCTATGATTGGTATGAATAGTTATTTATGATTTATAGTTGATGGTTATAATATCATGACCTATTAATTAAGGTCAATGATCGATATTTTAATGTTCTTATGTTATGAGATGATCTTCATCATAATAGATGAAATATGAAATGGATGATGAATGAAATGGATGTAGCATGGAATGGATGATGTATGGTACGTTATCATGATGCTTACATATTTTCATCATAGTATCATGGCATAAAGCATACATATCATGTCATGAGACATCAATTGACATACTCATATTCATGGCATGATATGGAGAAATAAGGAAGGAGGAAAATTAGCGAATGTAAGGAAATGATAAAGGAAAAGGGTATTGGGCATTATGAAATGAATTCTTACAAGAAATGAATAGAAAGGAAAATGAAATGAAAGCAATGAAATGAATGTGAAATGGGTTCCAGTTTGTTGAACCATAGAAATGATATGAAATGAAATGTAAAACCCAATACCAAGCGTGCATATGAAATGGCCTAGTATATGAAAGGGCAATGAAATGAAATATTACATGAAAATAAGAGGGAGAATGCATAACATGAATGCATTCTCATAATCAAACATTATCATTCACATATCATGAAAATTTAGTAGATGAGATGATGAAAGCACTATGAGTGCACATGTATAAATGTTACAGAAACATGATGGTTTCTATATGGTATGTTATTTAGAGAAAGAATGCAGTTTCTGGGCATTCTTATAATAATGATGAAATGAAATGATACGGGAAACAAAGAAAAGTATATAACAAATTGACATTCATAATACATAACATATTCATTACTACATAATGATTCATATGCAATAATTGAGACTTATGCTTAAGAGAAAGAGTGATCATAATGAGAGAATGATGAATGCACCATAATCATGCTTACATGGATATGTATATTGAATAATGATGCACGGTATGGTTTGATGGGTGATGTTATAAATGCGTTCTCATAAATAACATTATTCATGAATATATGATGGTGATATAATGAATGGTATGATGTTTTGCAGTTATGTGCATATATGCTTATGATCATAATGAACATACATACTATGACATTTATATTTAATTATGAATTAATATAATGACATCTATAATGATGATGATGATATTGATAATGATGATATAGAACATAAATGTGAATAAATTAATGATAATTGAAATGATGATCATGGATAGTAATAAAGAATGATTATTAATGATAATGACATATGATATATTGAATGATATATACACTGATGCATTGTAAATAATTGATATGATGATTTATTTTCCATTATTATTATTATGAGATTAACATAGTAATGAAGTTGATTTAAGATAACGTATGAATTTTTTCTTATAAGTAGCAATGATATATTGAAGAATTATAGTATGATATAGATAAGTTGGTAATTATAATGATTATATAATATGAAAATACTATGGAAATGTTTTACATTAACTAAATAGTGAATTTTGGTATATGATAATTAATGTAGTTATAAAACTACATTGCTTATAGGTAAATTCTAAACATAATATTGATTGAAAGAAAATAAGTGATGAGTAGCATGACAATGAATTGATATACTATTATCAAAATGAATTATGATCTAAGTATTTCAGTGAATAAGTAAATATGGTTATATGTAACAAATGCATAAAAATAATATACTAAATGCCTGTATGGCGATGTTATAATTACGATGATTAAGATTATTAAACCCGTTGTATAATTATGACATATGTTTACTATATTTATGTTTATAGCACCACTAAGTGAAATACTCAATGTTCATCAATTGATGGATGCAGGTTTAATAGATGGTTGGTCATGCATGGATTCCAAGGCACTAATTTAGCAGGGCTCTCTTTTGATGGCAAGGACTTGGATCAGTTTAAGGTTGTCTATATAATATGTTATGCAATTAAAGTATTGTTTAAGGCAGTAAATGCATGTATGTAAGGTGAGGTTAATATTCTAAAATATTTTCGTAAACTTAAAACGTAGTAAGAATTTTATATGTATAAAATTTTTTTTTTACATCCCTTATAGGGTAATCAATAGTTTTCATTTATTGAAGATCATTAATTATTCTATGGGAGCATGTTGCACCGCACAAAGGCATGACATGAAGTTATCTTACTGGTGGATAGGTATGAAGAAGGATATTACAGAATTTGATTCCAAATGCTTAGTGTGCCAATGAGTGAAGGATGAACATCAAGTACCAGTAGGTTTATTGCAACCATTATCTATACCAAAATGGAAATGGGATCGTGTGACGATATATTTTGTTTCATGAATTCCATTAACACGGGGTAAACATGATGCTATATGGGTAATTATCGATAGATTGACTAAATCGATGCATTTCATACCTGTTCGGATGGATTATAGTTTAGAACGGTTGGCAGAATTGTATATTCAGGAGATGGGGAGACTTCATGGAGTGCCATCATCCATTATTTTTGATAGAGATTTTTACTTCTCGATTTTGGGGGAGTTTTCAACGAGCCTTAGGCACTAAGGTACACTTCAGCACAACATTTCATCCATAAACTAACGGATAATCTAAATAGATCATTCAAATATTAAAAGATATGCTTTGAGCTTGTGTTTTAGAATGGGTTGGAGGTTAGGACAGGTACATTCCTCTTATTGAATTCACTTACAATAATAGTTTCCAATCTAGTTGTGAGCGCTGGTTTCTGCCACCGCATAGAGTGAGGCTTGCAAAGCTCACGGATCGGGGACAGTACTTGGAGTGAAAGCACGGACTTCCCGAGGGGCTACCTCGAGGAATGATACGGGCTCAAAAGAGTAGCAAGGGAGTCACCACCGGATGGTTTCAGATTGGTTTAACCGATCCATAGCATGAGTGCTAGTTAAACCCTTTAGAGATTGGGCTTAGGTGGTGAAGATCTATTTCTATGAGTTTCCAAAATCAATTTTACCATTATAGTTGGAGTTAATTATCCTAAGTAGGCAAACATACGAGCGTATATGTAAGCACATAGCGCGACATGCGATTTGGCGCTGTACGGTTGCACGTATAATGACATATAATGCTACATGGCATTTGGGTGACATGGCATTTGCATGACATATGAAGATGATGACATAATAGAATGATATGGCATATGCATGACATGATATAATAACATGGCATGTGCATGACATGTGAGATGAATGACATGGCATATGCGTGACATGTGAAATGGATGACATATCATATGTATGATATGACATAGTAATATATGTGAAGTGATATGGCATATGATGATATGGCATAGTGATATGTATGTGAATTTGCATTCAACATGGCATATGATGTGGCTTACAATATGGCATGTGACATGGCACGGCATAATGACATGGCATAGCAATTTGGCATGGTATATCGGTGTATAACATGAAAATAGTGCGTATTGTATGGCGTATTGGCATATTTGGATAGTATTGGCATACAGAATATGTTATGGCATGGCATAGAAGTGTGTGATGTGACATGTGACATGGCATGTGACATGATATGGCATATATATTTAGCAAGTATAATAAACCATCCATAAAATAAAATCCTCAAAAAAACCGTTGCAAGGGATCAAGGAATTAGAGGACACACATAGGATTTTGGGGATAAATTATTATAAACCAAGAATAATTCTATCCTATTACATAAAATCTTCATGTATACAATATTTTGGGACGTTAAGTAACGTTCCTTCCTTCTCGGGTAATTTTCCTTCTTGGGCAGCACTAGTTAAAAAAGTACGAGTGAAAATGCAATATAAATAAAATAAATTCATTAGTAGCAAATGCATTTAGGACTTATTTGACTATTTCAATGCCACATGAAAAGCATGAACCGAGAGTCAAAGTCTAATTAATTGTTTGGCAATAATCAAGTGAATTAACACGAGCCGGATTATGAAAACAAAAATAATTTTAGGCAAAATTATTTTTAGTTGATCATGAAAAATCAAATAGAAATTACTAACATCACATAACAGTAATTGGAGATAGCAACTTAACCAATTCAAATCCAATCCTATCAAAAATCACATTTTAACGAGTCAAATAAGCATTTAATCGATAAAAATTAATTTTGAGGCCAAAATTAATTAAATATGATTAATTTATGATAGATCCAATACATTTGAATTACTGCCAAACATCAAATATTACCGGAATCGTCAAATTGGGCTTGAAAATGAGTGGAAAATGCGATTTTTTGTGAAAAGCACATGGGATGTGCTTAGCATGTAATGCTATGTGCGCAACATATAGGCTATGTGCTGTGCACATAACATGATGTGTGGCATACATAGAGAGTAAATCTGTAAGAAAACCAAATTTATTAGCATAAACACAATCTACAGATAAAATCCAGCAACTTTAGTGAAGACAATACCTCATTTTGGGCATGAACAAGCGTCCGAATCACAAATCCATCAAGTAAATGCACATTTAACTTGAACAATCAATTTTAAGGCTAAAATCAATTAGATCTAGACAATATTTGACAGATCCAGAACATTAAGACTATGGAAAAGCCATTAATGTTACTGGAATTGCCAGATCTGAAGAAGAACGAGCAAAAATGGGAGCAAAATTCAATTTTCTATGAAATTAGAAACTTATATGCACAGCATATAGGCTTATATGCGCCACACATAGGCTATGTATGGCACACATAGGTGCTTATAAGGCACACATAGCAGAGGAAATTGAAGGAAAATTAAGTTTTTCAGCAAAAACGCGATCTATAGATAATTTCCAACAAGTTTAATGAAGGAAGCACTCCATTTTAAGAATGAACGTGTGTTCAAATCAAGTAAATGAGCATTTAAATTGAATAATTAATTTTAAGGCTAAAATTAATTAGATCTGGAAAATATATGATAGATCTAGAACACTAGAAGCATGGACAAGCCTATAATGTGACTAGATTCATCAGATCAGGCGAAGAAACGAGTGAAAATGGGAGAAAATTGGCATTTTCTGAAAAATTTTAGGCCTATATGCGTAGCATATAGACTTATGTACACCACACATAGGTTAGATGTGGCACACATAGGTCTATGTATGGCGCATATAGCTTAGAAAATAGAAGGAAAACAGAGGTTTTTGAGAAAAACATGAAATCTGGGTTAGATCTATGCAGATCTGAAGTAAAAATAAGTGTTTTTGATTATCAATAGGCATTAATAATAATTAAAGGATAAGATTGAAGCCAAATATCCATAAATCAACCCAAGAAATCATAGATCCAAGCAAAAACAAGAAGGAAATGGAAGAAAGATGAGCATTTAACTTACCACAGTAGGTTTTTCTAGTAGATCTTGAATCAAAATGTGATTAGGGACCTAACTAGTGTTAATTGATCTCTAAAAACCTAGATTGATTGTTTAATTAATTGCTTAATTAAGTTGAGAGTGGAGGATATTAGGGTTTGGAAAATCTAATTTTCAATATGGGATTTGAAAATTTTTAGGCTATATGCATAGCATATAGTGCTATGTGCGCCACACATAGCTTATATGCGCAGCATGTAATGTTACACGCTACGCACATAATATTTTAACCTGTCACATGAGGCCCACTGTGGCTACATCAGAATGTGTGCCATATACCTAAGAAGCATCATTTTATATCCTAAGACATTGTATGATATGGCGCATATTAGATTTGATCCCGAGAAGGTTCCCAACCAAACTTCTTTTTTGGCTATATGCGTAGTACATAGTGCTACATGCTACACATATAGCATTTTGCCCTTATATGCGCTGCCTTGTATGAGTAAAATGTAACATGCATCGCATGTCAAACAAGCATCATTTGATGTTTTAAAACATTATGCTATATGGAGCACGTTAGATTTGGCCTGAAAAGTGGGCCCCCACCAAATGTCTTCTTTTCCTACATGCGTAGCATATAATGCTACATGCTACACATATAGCATTTTGCATGCTATGTACTCTACCTTATACAAGCAAAATGTAATGCACTCTATATGTTAAATAAGCATTATTTGACATTGTAAGATGTTGTGCTATACGGAGCACATCGAGTTTGACCTAGAAGGTAGGCCCCACCAAATATCTTTTTCAGTGTGTTTCATTTTTCATGCTATGCACTCAGAGGATGTAAAAAGGCATGTACATAATCGGGGTTGATATTGAGGACATGTACCATGAAGAATCAACAAAAACCTGAGATTACGCGTGTAGGTGAAAAGTTAGGGTCAACAGTTTACCCTCTGATCAGGATTATTTTAAGGCAACACAATCGTGAGTCGTCAAAATGAGACCTGATCATAACATGACTTTTCACCAAAAGCAAAGGAGGTACCTCATAACATGATCAGGTTTGACACTCATATTGAGGCTTGTAGAGTGCTCATACTGAAACTTGCAGAATGCTCATGTTAAGGCTTAAGACTCAATTCTGCAACTGGGAGCCCGGTGCATGGGCTAGATGATCAATGCTGATCTGGTGCTCATGCTGAGGCTTGCATCCTAATTTTACCACTAAGAGCCCGATGCTTGGGCTAGGTGATCAACATTGATCTATGGTCTTCAGCAAGACCAATGGCTTTGCTGCAAAGCTTAAAATCATCTGATATTAGCATTCAGATGCCTACTACTAAGGTTTAGGAATCAAGGGCTTGATTCTATGATCGCTGTTGGATCTGATGGTCGACTGTTAGACCTGGATGACCATATACTAGGTCAATGCTCGTGCCATCTAATAAATGTTGAATAACTCCAAAATGGCATTTAGGATCCTCTATTAGGGCTCGACATTTCCTGGTCGATGGTTTTGACCAGTAATAATCCCAATTCTGTCATTGGGAGCCCGACGTTCAGGCTGAACGATCAAGGTTGATCGATGGTCACTACGAGACTGATGGCTTCATTGTGAGTCAAAATCATCTGATGTCAGCGTTTAGATACCTATGGCTAGGGTTTAAGAATCAAAGGCTTGATTCTACGATCTCTGTTAGATTGGGTGGTCAACTGCGGAACCAAAGGTGACCGTTTGCTGGGTAGGGGTGATCAACCGTCAGATCAATTCTCGTACCATCAAATAAGTATCAAATATCTCCAAAGTCTGCATTTGGGATCCTCTGCTAGAATGTGACACTGTTTGGTCAATAACTTGACCAAAAGTGAAAGGTTTGATTGATTTTGATCATCTGCTCGATTAATTTCCTATTTGTGCTAGACATGGTAAAGTAATTTGTTAGTGAGATTGGTATTGAAATGGTCTAAGAAAAATACCTGAATTTTTGAGTATCAGTCTACTACATTCTAATTGATTTTCTAGATTTTTTAGATGCTGTGGATCGTGAAAATTAGGCTTAATAGAGCAAATGACCTCCAAAAATTCTGAAAATTTTGGGAGAGGCCTAATTTAATATTTGAATTTTCATGAGAGGGTGGCGCACATTAACAAATCCCTCTGGTGGCCGATGTACATTAATAAAATTTACTACATGTTGCACACATCCACCTATATGTTGCGTATATAGCTTGGAAATTTTATATTCCAAGCCTTTAATCTAAAAAATTAGTTTGTATTCTCCCTCCAAACCAATTTTCTCTCAATCCTCAAACCAAAAACTTAATCTTTTTTCAAAAATGGTTAGAATTAAAATGCAACTGACCCCCTGGGACCCCGAATCAGTCTCGAGTTATGGTCTAATTGAGCTCACAACATATGATGCCTATTTTAGAGCCTGTTTTATCGATGCAATTGCAAAAGCTTTCACCATAGACTCCCATCGGTGCCGAGCTCCTCCCGAGAAGGTGAGTTTTCTGTAACTCGACTCAATTTTATGGCTTTTTGAGAGTTGAGTTCTAGGCTATTTTTGCTGCATGTAGGCCAGTATTAGACCTGAATTAAGCACTAGGCTAGTGCTAACCTTAGGTAGGGATGTGCTTGTTAGAGTGTATCGGTGAAAATTGGGTTTTTCTGAAGTGGGTTTTGCTATGTGTGGCAGCACATAGGGTCATGTGCTGCACACATAGCAATAAGGAATAGGCCAATTCATGCATTTTTCATCCGTTTTTAAGAAATTGCATGTTTTCACTCATTCATAAGAATGAATAGGGGGGTTTTAGGTCTGAGAGAGGAATTTTAGACCTCTGAAATACTGTATGTATTCTGTAATTCAATTTGAAAACTAACCTAAATTCTATAACTTGTAGAGGAAGCGAACAGTCGTTGGAACTGGTAGCATCTGAGGGATCTTTGAATGGTACTCCCAACTGCCTTGGGAGATTTACATCAGAGTGGACCAGAGCTATTTTGGTATGTATATCTCTTATTTTACTGGTGTAGAGAAGAGATACAACAGATTTATCATCACTGCCATAATTGAGCGATGGATGGATTCTACTCACACCTTTCATTTGCCAGTGGGTGAGATTGCTATCACTCCAACTATCTTTTTTGGAATTACAGGGCTAAAGTGTACCGGGTTGCCTATCCAATTTGATGCCAGGCTGACATCACTGCGTTGGTTGTATGGCATGATCTTTGACCTATTAGGTGTGTCACCCAGTGTGAGAGGTGGACACAATATATCATATGATTGTCTCCGAGAGGCAGTACTGGTAGAGATGCTTGGCAGGACGATCTCTGTAGATCAGTATACTCATAGCTTTTTGCTATATGTGCTGGGGTGTACTTTATTCAATAATAGTAGGAACAACATCCACATGTCTGTGTTGTGGGCTCTCCATGATCTAGATACCATTAGAAGATTAGACTGGGGTAGTGTCAGTTTGGCTCATCTGATGCAAGGATTGGATATTTATAGTAGGCAATGTAGAGATCATTTCATTGGTTGCTGGCAGGTTGTTGAGGTAAGCAAAGTTCTGTTGATTCTGATATTGGCACTTAATTAAGTCTTTTGTTGACTGTATGTGTTGATTTTACAGATTACGGCGTATGAGTTTGGGCTACTACCAGAGCTTGAGATCTCGCAAGGAGTACCGCTTGGTTTTCCTTGTATGTAAGCATGGAGTGTGCCACATCGGAGGCTCAGTTACACCGTGGATGAGTTAAAAGAGTATCTTAACGATCTGACTTGGGATCAGGTAAGAAGGAAACAATTTAATTAGTATTAAACTGAATTGAATCAATTTAAGAAATACCTAAGCAAACATCTGTTTAAAAACTCTACCTAAATCTCATTACAAACTAATCAATCACTTATTAGACTTGATTAGGATTAATTTCTTATATTGATTTATTTTCTTAAACTTTTGAAATTAAGAAATCTCAATTAGCAACTGCGATATGCTTTAAAAGCATTCTCCTTCATGATTTTCTTGCATTTTTCTTTTTATTTTTGGTGTTTTCTGCTCTTTTTTATATGTCTTTCAAATTTTTACTTCCTACCTAATAATATATAATGCATGTTGCATTTTTCATGCAACATATGGTGCATATTGCTTAATATGCAATGCATGTTGCCTTTTCTCTATAACATGTGATACATATTATGATTTAGATAAAATTTTCATAAGCTTTTTATCAATTTTTACTTAAAAATTAAATTTATCCATTACATTTTTTCTTCACAATTACATGAAGGATTTAGGTTGGTCATAGACCATCCATTCTTTTAAAGTTATAGCATTAAAACCCATATTCAAGAATTAAAATTTTCTTCATTCATGTAAAATATGTCAAATTAGTATGATTAAGTTTGAATTGAATGTATTTCTTAAGCTCAAATGATGAAAAGAGGATTCAAGAACTTTTAAAATGATAAACCATACCTAATTTTAATGATTTCTTAGCATTCTCACTGTTGACCCTCACTTTTCACCATCGTATAATTTTGGATCTTCGTTAATTCGGCTAGGATTTAGTCCCCAATATTGATCCTGATTATACATATAGGCCCCTATATCTTCCTCTGTGTGTTCTGGTGCGCAGAACATTTCAGGACTGGTGGGGCCCACCATGGCGCCTGACGGGATCCGCCGAATATTCTGAGTATTCTGTGCATGCAGAACACCCTTTCCCTATTACCTGCACAAGGCAAACCGTCTGAAATGCAAAACATTGCATTTTTGGCCCCGAGTACTATTCATCATGAATAGTACATAGGTGGGGCCCACTAAACAGAAACGGGGCCCGCTGCCCCTATCGCTTATTCTGTGTATTCTGTACTTACAGAATACAATTTCATGTTGCCTTACGCAAGGCACAATGCTTGGCATCGCAAATGCCATCTTCTGGGCCCACTACGCGGTGGGGCCCACTTAGCAATAACAAGAGCCCACTGCTCCTATTTCCTATTCTGTGTATTCTGTACTTACAAAATACATTTCACACCTGCCTACGCGTGGTAGGATACGTAGAATGTAAAATATTACATTTTAGACCTAGGTTACTATTCACTATGAATAGTATACAAGTGGGGCCCGCTTCCCCAATTAGCCAATTCTATGTATTCTGTACTTACAGAATACATTCCGCTATTGCCTTACGCAAGGTACATCTCGTGGCATCCCAAATGCCACGTTTATAGGCTCACCTCGCTGTGGGGCCCGCTAAACACTAATGGGGTCCGCTTCCCACTATCAATCACTTTAATGCGTTCTGTACACACAGAACACACCCTATCTGCTACCTCACTTGAGGTAGAATGCTTGGCATGCTATTTGCCACTTTTTGGGCCCTTTTATGCTGTGGGTCCCAAAGAGGGTACTATTCATCATGAATAGTACCCAGGTGGGCCCACTGCCTAAGTTCACCAATCTGAGTGTTCTTGACGCGTAGAACACATTTCTGCTAGTGCCTACGCGAGGCACGACTCACGGCACCCCGTTTGCCACATTTTGCCCTTAATGGGCCTATTGGGCCCAATTTGGGCCCATTTAGCAAAACTCG
>CANYBF011048396.1:0-16731 GCA_948192965.1 Dalechampia spathulata | reverse complement strand
AATCAAAAATTTTTAATAAGGATTGATTGTAAATCAGCTAAAGACGTTTTGTTAAAAGATGTTAAAAATCTTGCTTCTAAGCAAATTTTTGCTAGATGGCAAGCCCTTTTAAGCATTTTTGATTTCGATATAGAATTTATTAAAGGAAGTAATAACAATATACCTAATTTTCTAACAAGGGAATTTCTACAGAATCATGGGGCGAAAGAAGAATAAAAGAAAGGAGATAAAATCCAGTTCCACTAGTAAAGCCTCATCAGATCATTCTGATAAAACAGTAAAAGCCCAACCTAAAAGCCCATTGGATCTTAAAAAATGGATTGAACAATTAAGTCAATCCCCAGAGATGGTAAAAGCACTGCAAGGTATAGCATCTTCTTCTACAGGAGACTCAGGTATGGAACTAAACTTAAAAGGGATCGTACCCTCTTATGGTACGGCTAGTCCGTTGCAAACGGTTGGCGGTAAAGACTTATCAAACCTGTTAAAGGCTGTGGATTTGCCAAAGATTCAAACTTCACATGGGTATAGTACAGCTTTTCATAAATGGTATTTTAAACCTATGACAGAATTTGAATTTGTCGTAGAATATGGTTATAATAATGTAGACCCATGGGAAATAGTTCGTAAATTTTATCCTGAGAATTGGTATTTTAAACCAAGAGGTTTTGATAAAACTCAGGAGTATTATTATAATATTTTAATAGAAACTGGATCAGTAAAAATAAAACATAATTTCAATAAGTATAATATTATAGCATATTTATCTTTTAAGATAAAAACAGTCATGCACCCAAGTGACTGGCCTAGTAAAAACTTATATTCGTATATAGCACTTAAAAATTTGAAGTTAAGTTGTAATCAGTATAATTATTTTGATTATATGGAAGCATGGTCTTATGTTTTTAGTATTCAAAACCCAACCACTACTCATTCGTGGTTGATATATTTTGACCAGCATAGCATTTTTAAAACCACCAAATTTCCAAATTGGTTTTTACTTTGGTGGCAGTATAGGGGTATTACTGAGGAGCTTCTTTCCCGAGAATTATTACATTTATATCAGTATTTTAAAGCTAATTTTAAACCTTATCAAAGCCAATTATATATACCATCTTTGATGTACTTTTGTATGTCATTTTTTGTTCCTTGGGTATACCAGTGGTTTTTTGATGTGCAAAACATGTCAGGAACTACTATTCCAGCAGTTGTAAAAAAGCATAAAATAAAATGGTGGGGAGCATTTAAAAATACAAACACAGAAGCATCAGTAAGGGAATGGATTTTTAAACAGAGGCAGTTTCCAATTGCTTCATATGCAAGTAAAGTAACCTTAGAAGACAAGCCTACTTTCGAAGCTCAAAAGGCCCAAGGATAGGCTTTGTTCGCTATGGCTAAAGATCCAGAAGAATATAAACTGGTTTGTCAACAAATGATGAGTCAGTTTGAATCAGTAAAGGTGCAGGATGTAAAGGCAGAAGAATCATCCAGTAAAGGTTCGTCCAAAAAGGCAGCCATTAGAAGAAATAAAAAACAGCTTAGCTCAGATACGGAGTCGACAGCGTCTAGTACGTCATCCTCCACTAAAGAGTCAACATCTTCACAAGCGTCCAGTAGTGAAGACAGCTGTTATGTACCATCTATAAGAATAAAAAGTAAAACAAGTAAAGAAAAGAAAAGGAAAGATAAAGAAAAAGAAAAGAAAACGAAGAAAGAAAAAATAAAAGAAAACAAAGAAAAATTAAAAAAGAAGGGAAAAAAGAAAAGAGAGTCATCTTCGTCAGACTCTGAATAAAAGGCAGAAGGAACCTTATTCCTTCACTCTGGTAAAATATAAAGTCCCAAGGATATATATATATATTAAGAAGCTACTAACTAACCAGGTTTAGCAATAGAAACAACCTATGGAAAACTAATGAATGTTAGGCATAGTGTAAGTGACCAATTTTATGTAAGAAGTCAAAGCATTAATTGTCCACTATGTACACACTATTATGTATGCTACGCCTTGCCACTTAGTTGATGTAACCCCTGGTTAACCTTATTAATTCATAGTGGTAAGAACTTGTAGGTAATGCCCACACGTGCTACCATAAGTTGGTGATCAATTATACAACTTATACTTGTGGTTATTAGCTAAAGATGTGAACCACCTAGAAACTAAAGATTAGTGCTTATTGTATGTATAATCACTATGGAAATTCATAGCTAAGGACACACTTAGAGCAAAGAATTTTAAGCTGAAAATATCCATGTATTCTACGTGCAATTGTATGAAACACATTTATATACAAACATCTTAAGTTATTTAAAATCTGTTAGTTTGCCAAATGTTCAGTGATATGTGGATGTTGCATGAATTTCATTCTTATGTTAAAGGCTTGAGAAATGTTATTATACCAAGTAGTAGATTTAACATATCTTATACCAGAAGTAATGATTAATTATTTACATATTACTAACACATATATATATAATTGGACTTATAACACTACTTAGACTAGTGACATAAACAATGTCAATTACCATTAGGAGTCCAACGTAAATTATCAATGAACTGATTATTTTACTGCTAAAATTAATAATGTGTATTGAAACAAATTTAAGGTATATTAGCAAATTGAATAGTAGTATAGTATTCTTACTTATAATGCTAAAAGTGTAATTGAACTATTATGTGTCAGTATACACCATTGGAAACTACATTGTTAAAGATTGGATTCTTTAGAATGTAAACAAATATCATGAGTGGATGCACATTTATAATAATAGTTATGATTGTTATATATATATATAAAGATAAGTAAAATTGTTACATCCACACACGTATTATATTGCATTGATTATATATATGTGATGTATGTTAGTTAATATGTGTGTGTGATATGTGATTACGATATGGAAAGTAAATGATATGTTATCTGATATATGTTGTGATGTCGATATAATGATAATTAGTGGAATTCCTGAATAATGACTAATGTGATAATAAGATGGGTTTAATGTCAAGATTGATGTTTGATAAATGTGTGGATATTTTTGTGAGTATATATATGTTGGTTGTCAAGAATACCTAATTTATACGTATGCTTGATTAGAAAGTTTGTTTACATATGTGTGAGTATATGTGTATTCATATGTATAATGGTATGTATGTATTGCATATATACCATGTATAACTAGAGGATATTATATTATATTATATTATATTATTATTATATTATATGTTAATGGAAAGGTGAGTTATGTTAGTATGCATGTGTGTGCATTATAACCGTGTGAACCATCTCATTAAGTTAAAAGAAATTAGGAGGAAACCCACTCAAGCATTCTTTTTCCTACGACTCTTACCGTAACCTTCATTCCTTTTCCTCTTTATTCTTGTTTCCATCGAATACTTACCTTTCCTCTTCTTCTCCTTTCCTTGTTTTCTTGATCGATCTCAATCCTAGCAAACATGAATGTAAATTTTACTTCATAATTAGGCTTAAGAAGACAAAGTGAGGTAGGCATGCAAAGTCGGTTGAAGAACGATGGAGGTATTATGGTGGGAGGTGTGTTCATAATTGAATGAGTGGGTGCAAATCCTTTTGCTTTCTTAATGTTTCAAAAACAAAGATGTTGCTATCAAGTGATTCACTTGGTTATTTGCTTTATGGAACTATTGTAAAGCTATTTGTATTGGAAGTGAGTTATAGGTATTGTGTTGGTATTTTATGTATTAGAATGCTTTGGATGTGTATGTATGCGTAATGCGTATGTCATGATGCATGTGATATGTATGCATGAATCCGTGTGATAAACTTCTAAGAATGCAAATGAATTGAGTACCATGGTTAAGGTAGATAGTATATGATAATATATGGTTTTGAGTATGCTTGTTAATTGGAATGGTAGGTATGACACATTATGGTTAACACCTATTTATGTTACATATGACTTGTTTAAGGGAGGTAAGATGGCTTGCAGTAACATATTAATTGAGAACTTGAATGACTAAATTTTTATGCATATAATGAGTCTTTGGAAAGCTTTTTAAACCTACTTTGCTATGAATCTAAATTTTTTCTATTTGAAACCTTGTACATATCTAAAAAATGCCTAAAAGGTGGGCAGTTCCATAAGGGATAGAATTAAAGTATAATGTGGCTACCTATTTGAATGCTTGATTTGGTTATCTTAATGAATGAGTTTGTAGGTGCATAATATATGGTTAGAAAGCTCTCTCAATTTAGTTTTCAATGGTGCAAATATTGCTCTGTTTGGAATTGATTTACATGGTCAAAATAAATGAGAAAGATAAATTGTTTCAGTGATAAATATGATATGTGGTTATGTAATATTTTATCTTATGCATGTGATATATTAAATTAAAGCTTACTAAACCTATTTTCTAATAATGCAAAGTTCATTTAATTTGATATTTAAATGGTTTATTAAAAGATGAATCAAAAAGTGGTGTTTCTTAAAGGTTAAAAGAAAATATTTTTCTAAATAAACTTCTAAATTAATTATTTTAATTAACTATCTTAATACAATAACTAATATACGTATAATATATCATTAGGAAGCTTTTTAAGTTTACTTTACTATGATATTAAATTTATTTTAATTCAATGAGATTTTCATTTAATAATAAAAGAAAACAATAAATTAGTTTTGGAATTTATTAAAAAGTAGTTTTATATGAAATTTTAAACATATGTATTAATTATTTAAATGAATAGATTTCTATATGTATGATATACCATTTAAAAGCTTATTAAATATAATTTTCAATAATATAAAGATTATGTTATTTTGATGTTGTATATTTCATATTTTGGCTCATGTAACATGATAATTAATATGAATGGTGATTTCATTTTGAGTACTATTATAATTTCCTTATTTGACATTATGTTTTAGTATATGAATTGACTTGGCATGCATAAATGATTATTATACAATGGTGTATATATATATATATATACATATATATATATATATATATGTATGTATGTATATATATGTATGTATATACTGTAAAGTGATTACAAGTGTGAATTATGAATGATTAATGATTGTATTCAATCTTTTTATTAAATAAAAACATTGTATTATGATTTAGGTGGTTTCGAGGATAATTCGCACGTACCACCAAAAAGATTAGACAAAGGGAAAGCAATTACAGGTTTATGCTAGTATTCCTCGATCATTAAATGATCTATAAAGGGGCGTCATTTATAATTTAATGTCATTGAATGATTATCTGTAACATTATATTATACACATTCATTATTTCATAATCATGAATGCATCATCATATCAAGCATAACATAGCATATTATGGAGAAATAAGGAAGGAGGAAAATAAGTGAAAGTGAGGAAATGTTTAATGAAAGTGTATTGGGATATAAAATGGATTTCCACAGGAAATCAAACAGAAATGAAATGGATTCCTATTTGTTGAACCATAGAAATGAACAACCCAGTACAAAAATATGCATAATTGAAAAAGGAGCCCAATGAAATGAAAATGACAAAGGAAAAACAGAGGGAAAGTGTAATCCATAAATTGCATTCTCAAAGGCGTATTTCATCACATTTAACATTTATTGATGAAATGATACTTTGGAATGTTATAATTGTTATAATACTGTGAACGATCATAAATGAATGATGGTTATGTAACAAAGTTCACAGGTAAACAGTAAAAATGGTTACAAGTGATAATGTTATTCAGCTAATGACATATTTTATTTCTGAATGGAAATTACATTGAAATGCTTGATTATATTAGAAATCATGATTCTATGATATTGTGTGAATTGCTATGTTATTTATGATTATTCATTTTACTAACACCACTGAGGTTTATACTCAGCGTTTGTCAATTGATGGACGTAGGCACTAATGACATAGGAGAGCATGGGATATAGCAGTGTAAGTAGCAGGTCCTTGAGATAGTGATTTTAGGTAGAGAACTCGGACTCCAAGGCAGATTCCTACTTCTCGATTTTTATGCAACCTACTCTTTTTGTACTATTGGCATTAAAAATAGTTCTAATATATAAATGATATGTTTTATATTTTACAATATAAATATAATAATACCACCAGAGATGTCTATAAAACAATAAACTAATGTTTGCATGTCTTTACTATTTAATATGTGGAAGCATAAATGCTTGACTTATGATATCATCCTACCATACAGGTTTACAAAATGCTTATAGATGGTACATCATTATATGTATTTTACATCATTCATTCAAAAAAAAATATTATGCTTTTAACAGGTTAATTATTTGAATCCTTTGTATGGTGGTTATCAATTTTCTAACTTAGGAAGTTAATAATCATGCTACGGGAGCATGTTACACCGTTAGAGGCGTGATAAAAATAAAATGTGTAGATATTCAATAAACATACACAAATGTATGATGTGCTTATATGAAAGCTCGGTTAATACACCAAAATAACTATATATGACAAATACAAAAATTAAGAAAATTATATATGTAACTTTGTATATGTAATATAAATTGAAAATTTCTTACTTGTGTTACCACAATTTAGAATTAAGATATGTTACTACTCAATATAATAAGTACATGCTATATTAAATTGAATCACTTAGGTTATAATTCAAGCGTACATAACATGACTTGAATTAATAAGTTATAGTATTCATATAATCCATTTAATTAAAGTATTAAATAATTTCATCAATAATAGATGATAATAGTAGAGGAATCGTTACCCCTACTTCTCAAGTGAATAGAGGCAAGCTAAAACAGGTTTGTGCATTTTTCAATTTTTATTAATAAGATTAATTTAAATTATGTACATGTTTTATCATAGCTAAAAACAAGATTAACCGGCAATAAATGACCTGTTAAAGATCATTATTTTATAATTATATTTATCTTTAAATAATTTAAGCTATTAACTAATATGTATTTAGTTGATATGTGTACATAAGGAATGTCCAATGAAGTAATGATTAATAATTTATTTATTTGAGATCACTTTTAGCTTGTATGTATATACAAATTTGAAAATTAATGATGAATGGTGTGGATTACTTTGTGACTAATAATTATTATATTGTAATAAAGTTGCAAGCAAAAATCAAAAGATTGATGATTCAAGCTTTGGAATGTAAAATATTATGTATATTTAATTATCATTCATTAATGAGAGTTATGCAATATGTGGATACTTTGGATGATTATAGATTCATAATTGTGCCATTGTTATTAATCTAAGCTTCGTAATGCAAGGTGTTACAAATATTTAATTATTCTATAGTGATGTTAGATATACGATGTATTAACATAGTTGCATACATGATAAAGTCATCCATCATAAATCATTAGCATGACATTTTAGAGGAATAAAGGAGACACAATTATATATATGTATAAATTATATAAAAAAGATGATATAAGGGAGGTACTTGTATATTTATCTATGAGATGATACGGAGATAGAGTATACAAAGATATTGAGAATAAAATAAATCAATGAAAATATGCCCAGTATAAATTATACACAATCAAAGACAAAGATTACTGTTATCATAGAGATATGAACAATTCATAAAAAAAGGTGAATTCATGGAGAAATGATGACATCATAAGGAATGGAGGAATGCAACATACATTTGTATTCATTATCTTATAGCATATCATTTTTACATGGGAAGAGGATTGCAACTTTAAATTTACATTCATTGTTGCTAAGCAAGTTATCACTACTATTCATAATATTCTTATTATTAAACACAACTAAGATTTATACTATGTTTTTATCATTTGATGAAAGCAGGTAAGGGTAATTCAAAGGGATGTCCGGAATCAATAAGGTACTAGTGCAATCAAGATTACTCCAAGGTTTAAATGACCCTTAGAACTATGCTTGGACCACATAATATATTCCTAATAAAATTTCTGTTATGCAACTATCATGTTGCTATTTTAAGGTGGTAAAATCATTTATGCCTGTAAATTAGCATAAATGCTAAAAATATATAGCATGTGACTTATCTAAAATTTTAAATGATGCTTGGATATAGAAAAATGATAGAAGGTATACCATATTTATAATATGAATGTTCATACAACAGGTGATGCTGAAGCCATAAGTTATAAAATAGATAATCATAAAAAAGATCACATATATTTATCACTATTAAAAAATGAATTTCTCATCTCCTTTGTAGAGTGATTAGTAAATTCCTAAGTTATAGTTTTTATTAATCACCCTACAAGATCATGTTTCACTAAGTGGGTATGACAGGTATGCCCAATATTAGGATTATCACTTTTAATCCTTTTAGTTTGAACATTGTAAATGAAGTTTGAATTATCCAATATATAAATTCCATTTTGAACATTTGCTAAACAATAGAATATACCATCTTTGAAAATAAAGCATCCATTGTGATTAATGGAAATATTATAACCTTGTTCTACTAGACAAGATACTATGATAAGGGTCTTATATACACTTAGAACATTATAACAATTATTAAGTTCTAAATTTAAACAAGAAGTCATAATTTCCTATTTCTAATGCAGTAACCCTTGCTCCATTAGCAACAAGAATATCTACATCACTCCTATTTAGCTTCCTTGCTACTTAGTCTTTGCAAATCATAACAAATATGAGATGCACAACCAATATCTAATACCCAGCTTTTATTATTAGAAATAACATTAGAATTAACCTTAATTACATATATAACTGAAGAAGAAGAATAATCCTTCTTAAGTTGCTCCAAATATACCTTATAGTTCCTCTTCCAACGGAAAACTTTATGACAATGGAAGCAAATGCCCTTAAGGCCCTTCTCTACAACCTTTGATTTTGCCACACTATCTTTTGGCTTAAGATATGGCTTTTTGCTCATCTTTTGAGCTTTGCCCTTCTTCTTGAAAGAGCTCACTACCATAACCATCTTTGAGCTTTTCTTATTAGCATCTTAAGCATACCTCAATAAATTGATTAACTCTAGAATAGAAGTTTATTCCTTATTCATTTGATAGTCAAGGATAAAATGCCCATAACTATAAGGCAATGATTGTAGAATGGAATCAACTGCTAACTTTGCTAGAAAGGTAAATCCTAAACCTTCTATTTTTTCTGTATCCATGCATTTTTATGTTATGTGATACAACATATACTCTCTCAACCATTCTACACCTAAATAATGCCTTTGAGAGATCATATCTTTTTATCCTTGCCTTTTCTTGAAAAAGGGTTCTCAGATACTTAGCCATGGCATAAGAGTTCATAGTCTCACACTCTTTTTGGAGATCACTCTCCATAGTACTAACCATGATGGTACTAGCTATTTCATCCTCCCTCTTAAACTTATCATATGCTTCTTTCATAATATCAGAGGAATTAGCAGCAGGTGTGGATGGATAGGTTTGATCCAAAATAAGAGCTATTTGTTTGTCTTTCAAAACTATTTTGATTTTATAAATCTAATCAATGTACTTAGATCCATTCAACTTATGTTTGATAATTCTGCATAGGTCAACCTTTGGAGCCATTAAAACTAAAGAAATGGAAAAATAGTATGTTAATTAAAGCATTATATCATTTTAAAAACATAATAAGGTTTTAAATTTTATTTTTATCTCTTACTATTTTATTTTGAACCAATAACCCTTAACTATCAATCTAGGAAAGTCACGCTTTGCTTTCCTTAGTAGGTTAGTATCTAATGACCATTAAATTATAATCTTGGGTATGCCAAACAAACTAGAACTTAATGTCAATAGGTATACATCTTATGTCAATCATATTGCCATATGACTATTGAATCATTAGGTCATCAACTCCTAATGGTTTATGTTATCTCATGACATAATACCATAAGTCGGCCCATATGATCTATTACCTTGAGTATGCTCAACAAATAATAGATTTTATTTAAATCTAACCAATTTTTAAAAGCTTAGATATACCTCATATCAAACAAGCTTGGGTATGCCAAACAACCCAAATGAAATGAAGCTCTCCATCCTTATCTGGAAGGCCTTAGATTTAATGTTCTTTTTAAGGAATTTCTTTCCTCTTCCACATTTAAACATATAAGGCATGTATCTTGTGCACCATACATGATCCTAGCTCATGCATGCAAAAGCATGCTAATGCATCATATATATTCACATATATAACAACTCATACCATGAAGATTATGGACTTGAAATACTATTTAGGATAAACCTAGGTTATGCATGAATTACAACACCAAAAATTTGAAATTGAAACCTATTCTATTCAAATTTTATCTTGGAGTTCATATTGGTACTCCTTGCTCCTATGCTCCTATTGCTTCCATTTATTTCTTCTTTTACAACCTAGGTAATCTAATTACATATTTCAAATATATAAGTCCCTAGTTACATTTAAGGGAAGTAAATGAGAAGAGAAATATAAAAGAGTATATTATAAGGCAAGACTCGTAGGCCTTATTTACCAATTTTGTAAAAATTCATATGCTCAATATCATTGGGCCTAGTCCATAATCATAATCATACCAAATTTCCTCTTTAAAGATTTCAATTTTAATCCCTTTTTTAAATAATTTAAAAACACTTGTTGGGCTTGTAGTTTCAAATAAATGTAATAACTTTGTATTAATTTCTTTAAATTAATTATTTATCATAATTAAATAACCATCCAACCAATAATATATTAATATTTAAATCACATTTAAATAATAACATATCACATGGAAATCAATTACAACAAAACAAGTAAAACTAAGTCAAAACCTATATCATACTCAATTTGATCCTTTAATCCAAACAAAATACTTATTAATTTCCAAAACTAATAGAATTTTATTTATTAAATTCTTAATGTATCTAATACACATTAATAAATTTAATATGATCAAATTGATGAAAATCGAATCAACATACATAATCAATATCTCATACATATAACATTAATCCATTGAATTAAAACCCTTTTAATTCAAATTAAAAACCTTCCTTAATGTTCTAAGATCATGTTAATATGTAAATATATTGATTTATAACATGTTTATAAATTAAACATGCATAAAAAAATTATAAATAACAAGCATGAAATATATTAAGAACAATTCAGCAACTATGAATGACAAGCAAATGTAAATAAACTGTTTTTCAAATTATTTCTAAATAACCATGCAATAGTTTTTTAAAAAAACTAAGTTTAGTAAGTCAAGAACACATGGTTAAAATTTTGTTATAAAATTCAAAGTAAAACTTCCTCAAACATAAAATAAATGCAAGTATCATACAAGTTGAAAAAATCAAAATTTAATGTTTTTCAACGAAGGATTGTGTGAGAACCATACTCTAATACCACTGTTGGTTGAAAACATGATTAAAAGGTAGCATAAACATTTAAAAAAATTTATAAAAATACATTTTTCATGGATCTTTGCAATCATAATTTATTAAAAGATAGTAAAGAGGACATGGTATAAGACACGTAACACTTACATAAATATCGATCGTTTCAATCTTGTTCATGAGAAAAGTTATAGCAAACTTTTATAATCCCAAACATAGAGAATTTCTAAACCATCCACATAAGTAGAGAATCAAATTAGTAATCAAAATTACAAAATTCATTTTAGAGACTAGTAGAAATGAAAATAGAAGAGAAGGAGATAAGAGAAAGTCTTGAATCAAATCCAATGAGCTTGCTCTTGAAGGATTGAATTCTCTTGCATGTGCTTGAGTAAAATTTTCTTATTCTTCTCTCTAAAAGAGCATAAAAAAAGAGGTATAAAATTCTATTTCTGTAAAACTAAAATCACATTTTAAGTAACCTAATAGGGCTTAGGTTTCAGTAGGGCTGATTAGATAGCGTATGTGTCATGACACATAAGCTGACTTAATCTAGTCAAACATATGATGTGTCTAACACATCTAAAATCCCTAACTAGGCACGTGACAATCACATGTCCATCCTCTTTTAGTCAAGTCATGCATGTGCAGGTCATGTGACACATGCACATGCATAATCACGTGCATGGCATGTGCACTGTACATATAAACTTGTGTCATCCATATCTAGAGTTCTACTTATCAAAATTGCATGATCTTGGTATCAAATTAAAGCTCTTTTCATGCTCTATCTAACAAACTTGAAAAATTTAAGCTAAATCATCACCTGGAAACAATATCTTATATTGAATAAACATCCATTCTCTTTATTTCTGATCCTCTAACTTTTATGTGCAACCGTTTAAGTCTTGACATATTGACAACTTATTATAATATTATTAAATCTCATTTAATAATATTATATGTAAGTTATGAGCAGTGTTTAGTCATACATCATAACTACCTCAATCTTAAGAGGTCATTAGTTTGACTATAACCCTTCTATATCAAATACTTTTGTAATGAACTCCTTTCACAATCCATTATCTCATTTAAGTTTTAGTATTAATTAATGTTAACTCAATACATGATCAAGCATGTTAGATCAGGCCCTAAACTTGATGTTTCATGCACATAATCTTTATTCCTAGAACTCATTTGCTTATAGGCATTCCATTCTGGCCAAAGATTATAGAATCAAAGATTACTGTCACACCTATCCCCTCTTAAAAGACATGACATGCTCCCGTAATATGCTTAACAAATTCCACTTTGATGCTAGAATCTGCTAAACATATTACAAGGTTCATTAAAAATCAATTATCGACCCCTTCTATAAGTTACAAGTATTAAGAAGTAACAATAAGATTGTTAATCAAATGTAGTAGTATAAAAATTTTGATAGTATGTTTGATCGTGAAAATGAAGGAATTTAAAAATTTTAGTGTCATTAAAATAAAAGCTTTCAGAAAGAAGTTTCATAAAATTCAATAAAATCCTTGCATAATTAAATACTCTATAAGTGAAGTTGTATCGAAAATCTGGTCATACCATTTTTCAATAACTTACATAAAATTTGGAAAAAGTAAATAGTATGGATAAAACTATCATTTTAAAACATGATATAAATATATAAATATCATTCGTTATCTCTAGGTAATATCATGGTTGCATACTTACATCGTGTTAAATATAAACATACATAACGTGATAGATACCTAAATAGTCCCTTCCAACAATTTTGGCTTGCTAGGTGCAAATCTCATGGAATCTTAACTTCTATCACTTCATTAATCTATGTTCAATGACATGAACACCGAGTATAAACTCAGTGGTGCACAATAAAAAAATTAAAATAATAATATAAAATGAATATCGTTAAAAGAAAGATTAAATACCCTTTTTGCTGAACAAATAGAGATTGGTTAACAAGATAACATTTTTAAGAAATAATGTGATCATATGTCATAATAAAACAATGTCACCATATAAAATAATATCTAACAAAATATAGAATAAATAAAACCTTATATTAAAAATGGAATCAAAACATATAATCTCATTTATAATTATATCATCATTACCATCTATTATATCTTCTATCTCTGTCGTAAGTTATAGGAAACCTGTAGTCTGGATGGAAGACGAGTGTCAATATCACCCAGAAGGTGACTAATCTCATTTGTCTAAACCATAAGTTACAGCAATGAATTACTGTAACCCGAATGGGATACGGATCTTAATCTCATCCCTAGGTGATCATATACTATATCGTGCATACCTCTCATTGAGAAGGGACCAGACATCTCAACCTCTAACCCGATGAGGAATATCTCATCATCATCTGTCTATCTCACTGTAATCTATCTATTACCAATTATGAATAAATATTCTCTTTTCAAAAACATTTTATCAAATCAAAGTCAAATTAAATGAAATCATAAGGCATCAACTCAAAGTCAATCATTCAATTAAAACACATTTTCATATCAATGACTCCATAAACAATATGTACATCAACTCAGTAATCAATCATAGAAAACAAATAGTTAAACAACGGTTTCAAATAAAATCATTTTTAAAACAATTACATTTTATGTTTATTATGCATGCACCTCTAATGGATTTCCTTTTTCCACTTCTTTCTGTTTCTACTTCACTTCTTTGTCTCCTTTAGCTGTAATAATAGAATATGGAAGAGCTATTAAGATGAGCCTTATAACTTAACTTTTCAACTATGTAAAAACTACAAAGTGACTAGAATCCACTTCTCACTTCTATTCATCATACTAAAGCACATCACTACTTTAATCATTCTTAAACACCCCTTTTTATCTTATTTAACTACTTATCCAAATTGCAGAATCCTAACAAAATTTTGGCAGAATTCCATCTATAATTTAGATATCTCAAAATCATATCTTCCAAATATACAAATCCACTTACAGAAAACATAATTTCCTTCCTCCAAAACATCACTTCCATATCTCCAATTCATATTCCAACACAACTCATAATATATAATAAAAAATCTCAAATTAAAACACATTATATAACCATTTACTCCTCTAAT
This sequence comes from Dalechampia spathulata, assembly GCA_948192965.1. Lineage (NCBI taxonomy): Eukaryota > Viridiplantae > Streptophyta > Magnoliopsida > Malpighiales > Euphorbiaceae > Dalechampia > Dalechampia spathulata. The sequence goes on along the minus strand of CANYBF011048396.1, from coordinate 2,271 downwards.
ATCCTATCTACCTAAAATCTTACACATTATTCATTAAATATTATACATTCTTAATCATTAAGACACATTTCCATCATCATACATATTCAAACAAGATGAATGCCATAAAAACCCATAATAGTTGAATATTTCTATCTTTCTTAACATTGGTTTTTTCTTAAATTTTATTCACTTTTAACACTTCAAAACATCATTTTTCATTCTAATTCACACTTATACACATTCATTCCACATCAAACCCTTCATTAACATGGAAATCCTTCTTTGGCCAATTGTGTTAGCTTATATTTTCATCATTTCACTTTCTTTCTTTTATGTTTCTTATTAAAATCATTAATTTAAACAAATTTCCTTTCATTAACCATCATTTAATCAAACTAAATTGCATTTCCATTAAGAACCCATGCTTGGTCGAATTCTTCCTTCACCATAGAAGTCATTTCACATCACTTTAATTCAATCCAAAGCTTAAATCATAGTAAATACATGTTATTCTATCATATTCTATCATTAAATCAACTTAAATATACTTCAATCAAGAAATCCCCAAAAATCCATAATCTTTCACTCACTACCACCAACTTATTCTTCAACTTTCCTAAGGTAAAACTTATATCAAATGATAGAGAATTTAAAAGTACTACTTTTTCTATGAAAATCTTTAAAAAATTTCTTGAAAAATGGTTAAGAAATTACCTTACAAAGTGATTTTCTTCTTATTCTTCTTTTTTCGTAAGGGTTCAAATTTTTCTCCCCTTTTCTCTCTTATTTCTATACTTAATTTAATAAATATAAGATTTATAATTCAATAAGACATGTGTCATTTGTAAAAAGTACCACCTTAGCCCTTAATTTTATGAGAAATTGCACTTTGGCCCTCAAACTTTCAATTTTATCAAACAAATTCCTCCATATACCTTAAAACATCTTAAATAAATGCTTCAACTTTAATTATTAGCAATTTAGTCCTTAAAATTGGACATTCTAAGATTACCCTTACCAATTTTCCAAAATTCCTAACTTACCCTTAAACAATGCCATTAATACCATTTATGTCCTTTCCGATAACCTTAACTATAATTCAATCTTGAGCACTTTCTATTAGCATAATAGACTCTTCGTTCTACTCCGATCATGATTCTATAGCTTAAATCATCTAAAATAGTTTATGCGATTGAAAATTGCATACTTCTCGAGTAGGTCACCCATCTTCCTCTTTCAAGCTCATTTAATTGAAATATTTTTAATTTGTATATTTAACTTAGTTTCTATTTCAAATAACATTCTATCCTATCACACTCCTTGACCTAAACACGTTCTATTTAGTCTTCACAATTAACTCGATTATGCTTATGTAACTTCATAGACTTAAGTACATTTTTCCTTAAAAGTACATCTTATGCCATTAGTACATTATTTAGAACTTATACACACATTATACTAACCCTTATCTATGGGTGTAACAATTACTACTTGCATCATTGAGAAAAAACCCCTACATTTAATCTGAGGTGGTGAATCCTTTGTTGATATACAAATATCTTCAACTACTTCATACTATACTTAACCTCCTAACTATGAATGACTCCTATGGAGGAATAAAGCATATGAGTCAAAGTATAATAATCCGTAGTTAAGATAACCTTGATATCTTAAGTCTAAGGATACTTGCACTACAGATATGAGTGAGATATGCATTTCATAAACATAGATTAGTAATCCATATGAAATCTCACTGACAAGGCCTCCAATGAACCAGTACTATACTATTCATCCGCATGTATACTTTAGACAACTCATGCTATAGTAAATGAGAATCACCCTTTAACATGTATGCTGATCTACATGCATTAATAATGTCTAATCTTATTACTACTATGATTAGGGAAATTTAAATATTGAACATTTGCATACAATAAGAATCTCATATCATAAACTCTTTATGAATTTCCTTAGTACTGTTCCAAAACCTTGGACTTCATTATTTAGTTTAATACTCTAAGTAAAATAAGTATATAAAATACTGTACTTACATAATAAATAATATTTTTTATTGATTAAATATTTAATTACAAATAAAACATGATGGTCTAGAGCATACATGAAAACCCAATAAACTAAAATTTAATGTCACTGTCGCACCCTCATTTTGGACCGGCTTGATCTGGATCGATTTAGGAATGCCTCTGGGTCAGTTTGGGTTAGCTTCAGGCCAATCCAAGTTGATTTAGGGCTTTCTAGGCCGTTCTGGGCCAACTTTGGCCGTTCCAG
>CANYBF011048128.1:0-13604 GCA_948192965.1 Dalechampia spathulata | reverse complement strand
GAAGATAAGTAAAACCGAAATGCCGAACCCAACTCTGAATAAATTCGGGCTGCTTTCCCTCAGCAGGAAGGCTCGGGTTTTTCCTGACTTGTTTAGTTACTCAATTGAGTTAGCTAGATGAGTCGGGTGGCGACTCCACGTATTTTCATTGTGCACGTTTATCACACCACTTTGCACGCCGTATTGTAATTAAAAAAAAAAGAGGCGACGGGGAATCACAGCATGTTAAACCCTTTAGAGACCAAATGATAAGAATTTGTTCATTCAAATTTTTATGGTCAATTTTATCTAATTAGTTAGCAAATTATGACTAATCATGTAGACATGATATGTACTTGCATGACAAGCATGATAATGTGATAGACATTTTTATGGTTGCAAAATTAGCCCATAAGAAGTTTTAAATTTATAATCTTTTATCCTATAAAATATGCCTTCATAAGTATATAATCATAATTATAATATAAAGAATGTCAATCATCCAGGGATTGATGTATTAGTTATTAGCTTCAACTAGTTTTATGTTAGCTAAAGATTAAAATTGAATTTAAATAAGAAATTAAATAACTTAACTAAACTAGTAAAAATAATTACTAAATTAAATTAAATAGGAATTTTCTTTAGCATTTACTAAGTACTTAAAGGATGAAATTATCAATTTATATTCAAATGATAATTAATGATAATTAATGATAATTACACTTAATCAATTACTTACTTTAGTGGTAATTAATTGATTAAAATGCATTAATAATTATTATCTTTATTAATCTTTCACAAGAGTCAAATTCCTATATCTAGGCAACTTAATCTTATCTTCATATTAAGATTTGCAATAATTAATTCATCTTTTAATGCAGTCAATTATCTAAAACATAAGTAATTAGTACTAAAATTAATTTTAAGCAATGAAGCATTTAAGATATGAATCATATTAAATCTCCCTTAAAATGAGATGTTACTAATAATTACAATCAAAGTGGATTGACAATAAATGTATTCAATCCCTAAATATATCTCTACTTACAATCCATTAATCAAAATAAACTCAAGAAAACTGAGGTACACATTTTATACTCAAATGATAAAAAAAGCAAATAGCACGTAAAACCCAAGTGATTAGGTCTTTATTCCCTTTTGCTCCTTCTATTTCCTTCTTAAAGATTTAATTTTCAGTCCTCTATGCTCTAAAATCTTCCTTAAAACCCAATGATTATGGTAGACTATTAGAGAAAATCCCTAGTTACTTGCTCAAAACCTAATAAAGAAATTAAAGAAAATAAAATGTTAAAAAGAGAGAATAAAGCAAAAGGAAAATGAAGATTGATGAATGAATGAATGATTCCTCCTAATACCTAGTCAAAATTATGTATTTAAATGTTCAAAAGAAGCCTAAAATGATACTTTTAATCATAACCCTTTATTTTAGATCCAAATGCACTCATTTTACACCTAAAATTCATGTAAAAATCATGCAGAGTACTTAACTTGAGTTGAGTTAGACTTAACTCAACTCAAGTTGATAATTTATTAGTGAAAATTATGTTGTTGAACTCAACTAAAGTTAAGTTGAGTAAGTTTGCATATATTACTAGCATTTCGAAACCAACTCAAGTCAAGTTGACTTTAACTTAACTCAAGTTGAGTAAAAATATTTGATGCATGCAAGAATGAGTCACCTAAACCTATAATAACATTAACCAATACATTCAAATATAAAAATATTATGAGATAAGACTATGATTAAGGATTATAATGCATGAAATGTAATGATATGATCATGCTAATATAAAATTCTATTATTAATGAAAAAATATATGTAAAATATAAAGAAAATGTTAAAATACTAAATAAACTATAGTAAATGTAAAAAGTTTATGAAAATGAATGAATATATGAGAAATAGGGTGAGAAAATAGTAAGTATATTTTAAAAATAACAAGAGTGAAGGTATCAAAAGTATATATTTTTGCTCACATTTCAATGTTTGTAATTATACACATGTTAATGAAGATAGGGATTAAAGAAGATAAAGGTGTATACTTGGACTAAAAACTTTTAAATATTTATAATAGGGGGATAAATGATTTAACAAATCTTTCACATTCAAACAACCATAACATCATCCATTAAGTAGTAAAACATAACATGCAAATAAAAAGGTTAGTATCTCAAACTGTTTGAGACTTTCAAACTAATGATATGAGTGAATAACATACAAATAACAAAATAATTTTGGAAGAAAAAAGAGAATGTGTGTTATACATTCATGGTCCAATATTATAAAACTTAAAATAAAATCATGAACATGCATCACATGTTCAAGAAATGTGCATCACACATTTAAAAATTCTAGCAAGTAAACTATAAGAAAAATGATAATAAGCAATGAAAAATATTTTCCAACATCCATGAATTATTTTTATCATTAATGTAAATCAAAATAAGCTTAAAATGGTTATAATCATGGTAAATGAAGTAACAAACAAGAGATCAAACAACAAAAATTATTAAATAAAAGAGAAATAAATATGTTTGTAAGAAAAATTCATATGAGAAGTGATGATTGAGAAATATCTTAAGTCATTTAAACTTTGAGGCCTTGTTTGGTTGGATGCAATCTAATCAAATATATAATGTAATCAATTAAGTAATGTAAAATGAATTGTTCATTATATTCCATTGCATTACATTGTTTGGTAAATAATGTTATGCATTGTAATTATCAATATAATGGATGAGCTTGAATGCATATTATGTGACTTCGATAAGATGTAATAAAAAATACATTATGTTTCAAATGTATTCATTAATCCCTTCTATAATGTGTTAATGATTACCTAGGTATTTAGCATTACATTAATATTATGTAATCAAATATGTAATGTAATCATCATTATATTATGTAGGTGTCGCACCCTACCCCTCGCATAGAATATGGCATGCTCCTGTAATACGCTTAACAGATTCCACTCCGAACTTAAAACCCACTAATCATATTACAAGGGATCTTAAAACAATTTTTTTTTATTCTTTAATAAAATATTTTCAAAACAAATGCAGCGGAAAAGAAATGTCTAAGAGTACTTCCGGTCATGAAAATAATGGTCTTTTAAATTTTTACTGTTACTTAAAACAAAGATAATATTTTACAATTTAATTTATTCTAAACCAAATCCAGTATAATGTAATAGATTTAAAGTGAAAAACCATTTATAATTCCAAATTCTTGGATTGATACGCATACATCAAATAAATAAGTCAAATGCATAAAATTAATACACTTTATCTTTGGGTATTTTACATAGTTGCATGCTTACATCGTATTTAATAAGACGCACTTACGAAATAACTATTTAGTCGTACCCCGTTATAGCTTTAGCTTTCCAGGTGTGAGTCTCAATCAATCCTTACTTTTCTCACTGCTATGATCTGCATTCATAAAAATGAACGTTGAGTATAAAACTCAGTAGTGCATAGTAAATGAAAGTAAAATCATAGTATGTTTCAAACATTGAATAAAACCAAAATCAAACACCTTCTTACTACAAAAACAAAGCATTACTCATAAGTTCACATTTTCAAGAAACAAAGTGATCAAATATCATCTAAAAATGATATACCATATAGATATAATAAAAATATATCATGATCTGAAAACGTAGTCATATATCATCTCATTTTCGATTATATTTTCATTATTATCTGTTATCTTATCTATCTCTGTCATAAGCCACAGGTAAACCTGTAACCCAGATAGGAGATGGGTCTTAATCCCACTCCTAAGGTGACTAATCTCATCCACCCATACCACAAGCTATAATAATGAATCACTACAACCCAGATGGGAGATGGGTCTCAATCCCATCCCTAGGTGATCATCTCCTCTATATAATGTGCATGTTAGTTTATGAAAACATGTTTAGCAGCAGAAGATGTAATTTAAAATTTTTAAACATATGATTTCATTGGATCTAGCAATTCTATACATAGAAAACATCAAACACAGAGAAGATTATGAAGAAGAGATTGACAACTTACTTATAAGCTGATCTCATTCTTTCATTATCCTTCTAAAAAGTTGTAGCAAACTTTTCAATCCCCAAGGATAGAGAATCTCCAAACTATCCACACAAGTAAAGAGAATGATTAGTAATCCAATTACTAGTTTTGTTTAAAGACTAGTAAAATAAAACATAAAAGAGAATAGATAGAGAATAATAATTGAATTCGGTTTTCTTCTTGATGTTTAATCAAAACCGAATTATTTTTCCTTATTCTTGTGCTTTAAAATACTTAAAAACCAAAAGGAGAACAGAGGTAGCCAAAATATGCTTCTATCACCCTTTTTGTTTTCACTAAAACATAATGATATAACTCTAACTAGGTTTAGGTTATAACAAGTCAAGTCATGTGCATGTCACATGCTTTTGGCATGTGACTTACATGTAACTGACTTAAATCTCCTTCCAGAAGCACATGGAAATCATGTGCACTTCCATTAATTCATCATACATGAATTAGTTATATGACAAACACATTTATACCATTAATTCAATTAATTCCGTCAAAAACCCGTATATACCATGCATGTAGAACATGTCATCTTAAATCACTTGTATCTTAAGTTCTACTTGTCAGATTTCAGTGATCTTGGTATCAAATCAAAGCTCTTTTCATGCTCTTTCTAATGAACATGAAAAATATAGGTTATATCATAACGAAAAAATTATTTCATCAACATCCATTTGTGATTACCATTCCCTTACTTTTAGTGTGCAACCTTTTGGGCTCTTGACATGTTGGCAACATATGAACATATTATTAAACTTTATTTAATAATATCATATATAAATCATGAGCGATGTCTAGTCACACATCATGACTACCCAAATGTCAAGAGGTTATTAGTTTGACTACAACCCTTTCATATCAGATTCCATGCAATAAACTCCTTTCACTATCCACTATCTCATTTAGGTTTGAGTATGGATTAATGTCAACTTAATACATAATCAAGTATGTTAGATCATGTTCTAAATTTGATGTTTCATGTAACATAATCTTTATTGCCAAAATGATCTTATGAAACTCATTCATTAATAGGCATCATACTGTGGCCAGAGATTCTTGAATAAAGAATATTATATTAATCATTGAGATAAAACCCCTACATTTCATCTAGGGTGGTGAATCCTTTATTAATAAACCAATACTTTCAAGTACTTCACACTATATCCAACCTCCAAGTTATGAATGCCTCTTATGAAGAAATAAAACATAAGAGTCAAAACATAGTGATCCATAATTAAGATAACCTTATTATCTCAAGTCTTAAGGATACTTACACTACTGATATGAGTGAGATATGTTTCACAGACATAAATCAATTATCCATATGAAATCTCACTGGCAAGGCCTTCGATGAGTCAGTCCTCTACTACTCATCTACATGTTCACTTTAGACAACTCTTATCATGATTAATGAGAATCATCCTAAAAGGCAATATAACATATATTAATCTTAGCCGCATTAATAATATCCATTCTTATTAATACATTGATCAGGGATAATTTAGATATTGGACATTTGCATACAATACGAATCTCATTTCATAAACTCTTTATGAATTCCTTTGTACTGTTCCAATATCTTGGAATTCATCATTTAGTTAATTACCTTTTAAGTACACTACATAATGAATAATGCCTTTATTGATAAATGGTTCAATATCAAATTACAATGAAACATGATGCTCTAGAGCATACACTAACAGTGCACACCTCTCAATTGGGGAAGGAACCAAAAATTCAACCTTCAACCCAATGAGGGATATCTCATCATCTGTTGTATGTTATGATTTATCTGTTACTAGTTGTAAAACATAAATCTCTTTCAAAACTTCTTCTCAAAACATTTACAATAAAGTACTGAAACAGTTATCAATCTGCTGTAAACATATAAAATAGATGGATACAACCATTATCTAAATAAAACACAATTTCCTCAAAATAGAATCTTTACACAACACAAATGTCAATTCTATAAATCACTATAGAAAATAGATAAATACATATATATATATATATATATATATATATATTATATAAAATTGATTGGACAATAATTCCATTTTTGTTTATTGTGCACAAACCTCAAAGCGATATTTCTTCTACTTCCCTTCCTTTTCCTAACCTTTCCCTATTCACTTCTTTAATTATATTACAAAATAATACTAATACTATCAGAAGAAGCTTAAGACTTAATCTTTTTACAGAATAACCAACTTTACTACCCACCTCCAACCATATACTCTAAGGATTCTATAATGTCTCATTCAAATTACAGAAGTTTGGAGGACTTCTGATAGAATTTTATCTATAATTTAGATATCTCAACATTACAACTTCAAAATCTACCCAATCACCTGCAGAAAATACAATCCTCTTCCTTCCATTTCTCATTTACATAATTCTACCTTACCATCCAATTATCACTTCATTTTAATTCAATTTTAAGGCTTAAATCATAGTATAAACATGTTATTCCATCATTAATTAAACTTAAAATAACCTTAACTTACTAATTCTCATAAATCCCTAATTCCCCTTTTTACTTCCAACACTTAATCCACCATTATTTCAAGGAAAAACTTATAGAAAATCTAAAAACCATATCTATTTCTATGAATTCCTTAAAAAGAAATCATGAAAAATGGCCTAGAACATACCTGGATATGAGTTTCCTTCTTCCCCCTTCCATTTCTCCCTTTTCCTTCTACTCTTTCTATTAGATTTTAACCAAATAAAAGGGAATTTTAACATGTGTACAGCCGTACCACCACCCATACGACCATACAGCTATGTAAATCACCATTCATAATTTATGTTGAATGCTCGGTAAGCCCATACTAGCCAAGCTATACACCTGTATGATTACTTCAGTAACTTTTGGCTCTAATGACTCAATATATGGTACACGCGTACCAACACCTCCAACATTTGGTACGCCCATACCAACACCAAGATTTACGTATTATTATTATTTCAATTAGTTCTTTACTTAAGCATTCTTATACTCATTCTTCTAGCCCCTATTTACGGATGTTACAATAGATAAATACATCATACCTAACGAGGCCTTAGAACTTAAATAATCATTAAAAACATGTCAAATAATTTTAAAAATCAATAAAAGTTCAAAGAATTATAATTGCATCAACTAAAGTAAAATGTCTAATTAGGAGATGAACATGCATCTCATAATTATAAATATGTATTATACATTGTCAAATCTTTGTGATAACTCATAAATTTTAGATACAAAAATTGAGAAATAAAAAAAGAAATGAACAAAAATGAAAGCTCCAAGAAGCCTTCCAAAAGCTTGATAATCTTCTATCAATCGTATTCTTCAATTTCCAAGAGTTTAATCAATGTAATTAGTCTAAATTAATCATAATTAATGCTATTTTGACTGATTTTTCAATTTAACAAATATTTATTGTTTTTTACAATTAAATATTCTCAAAAATGAGTTTTCTTATTCTATTTTTAAAAAGAATAAAGAGCTTTTTCTAAACTAAATTTGTGATAACCATGATTTTAACATATATTTTTTCCTTATTATAATGTCCCTTCAAGCATTATTTCCATGTTTTTCCCTTAAAACTTTGGCATATCATATAATATTTCATGCATTTCATACCATTTCATGCTTTATACTCATATCTTACATTATTAATATAATTCCATACATTTTCTTCACATTTTGCATAATTTACATGCTATTTTAGCTTTGATATAGAAGTCACATAGTCATCTTACTTTAGTTTATGGATTTGTCATATTTACTTTAGTTTACATCTTTTATATAGGTTATCAGATACATTTTCATGCATTAAAACTTTAGTTGTAAGTCCTTGTATTGTGTGATATGGGACACTAGTCAAGTTGGTCATATTCTACATTTAAAAAAACTCCATTTTCATATCAAACGAGTCTTACATGACTCGTGTCAAATTCCACATGAGTCATATGGAATGTGGCTCCTTCAAAAATCATCTTATTTCCTTTATCGAGCCTTATATAACTCATATAAAGGTTGATATGAGTCGTGCGGAATACGGCTTCCCCAAATTTTCCTCCTTTTTCATTATTCAGGCTTCACACGAGTAGTGTATTGTTCATATGACTCATATGGTTCATTTAGGTCATGTTTTCCCTCCTTTTTTTAGCCCTAAGATCTTATAAATGGGGTTTCCATGATTCATTCATGGAGAATAGAAATTAAGGTTTAGAAAATTAAGAGAGAATGAGAGAGATATTTTATGTGTGATTGATTTCTAATCTTCTATTTTTGATTTCTCTTTTCTTTTATTTCTTTTCATCAAGACATTAAGAAGGCAGTAATCAAAAAAGGAAAGCAAAAGAAGTTGAAATGAAGAATTCACCAGCATAATTATTTGACCTATTTCTTATTTTCATCTTCTTCTAATTAGTTTATTGTATTTTCTTTATTCTTTATGTTCTTTTACTTATTTCAATTCTTAGTTATGATTTGATAGTAATGTGTATGGATTAGATGATGTTTGAACATAATTAATTTCCTTTCTTTTATAAATTTATTTACCTATTCATGTTTTTAAGTTGTGATTCATACTAATGATGTTTGATTGTTAGAATGGGACCTTTAACATGCAAGCATTAATTTAGTTCTGTTAATTACTTTGAAAGAACGTTTAACTTAACCGAACAAACTTAAGAACACCAAATTGTATCTGTCTAGACATTGGAGTTAATTAATTTGGAGGCATAAGGTGTAGCAATTGAACTTAATCATTGAAGTTAACCTAGCATCCATGAAAGTAGGGTGTTAGCTTAATTTTGGTAGGTAAACTCTCTTTTGAAAGTAAGAACTTTGCATTTAAATATTGCTTTGAAGTTGGTAATTAAATTATTAATGGAAGGTTTTATTTATGTCCATATTTCTCCATCCCTATGATTAATTATACATTATATACTATGTTAGTTGGTTAATGATTTAATTAATTTAATAACTTTATCTTATATTTGAATATTGAATTGCCTAAATAATTAATGAAATCAATAGCTAATACTTAGCTGTTCTTGATCCTAGAGAATGATACCCTTAAGATGTACTTACAATCTGCACTCTTGTGGTGGCATGATTACAATTTAAGAATTATAAATTTAAAATTTATTGAATCATCATGCATATTAATTTAGAACTATTTATACGCCAACAAGTTTTTGGCATCATTGTTGGGGACCAATAGTGCATTTAGCTAATATTAGTGATTTAAGAGTAGTTGATTAATTTAGGATTTTATTTTTATTTTTATGAATTTTATTACTAACGTTTTCTCTTTCTATTTTCAAAACAAGTATTAAGTTCAATATATGAGGAGCGTTCTCAGTGTTGAACTCATGTTAATGGTTTTGGAGATAAAAAGAATTTCGTGCAAACTTAAGAGCTCAGACATTTGCAACCACAACAAGTTCTTGAGTTGGGGTCAAGCTAATGACCTTAAATTTGCATGTTTTGATGTGTTTATGTTTTAATGTTTAATTTTGATTTAAAACTTTGTTTAAATATGTTTTTGGGTGTTTGTCTATTTGCGTATATGTTTATTTGCTTATATTTAATATTTAAGATGTTTATAATTAACTTGATTTATGTATTTCTCTTTTTTTTTTTAATTTAGGGTAGTTTGCATGTTAAATGTGTTTAGTTTGTGATTGTGTTTGAGTTTCATGTTCATGCATCATTATTTTGCATTCATGTTTTTATATGTGTTTTAGTCTTTATAGTGAATAACTTTTGCAGATCTAGCCTTCGCATTTAGGTTTATAGTTGTTTAGCATTTTACATATTAATATTCACATTATATATGTGTTTTGCACTCTTTTGCATTTATGTTCATATTTTAGCTAAGTTTACATGGTATTTATAATGGTTATTATTTATATGCTTTACATGCCTTATATTTCATTTCCACCCTACTTAATTTTGACTTATCCTTAATTCTTATTATTATTATATTTTTATGTTGTTTAGTGTCTTATTTTTAACTTAATTTATGTGTCATTAAGGACAATGCCAAAAATTAAGTTTAGGGTGGTACATTACATGCATTGCATTATATTTTGTCTTATGCTTATTTCATGCATCATGCATAATCACTCTCATTTCATGCATTTCCATTTCATCCGTTTCATGCATTTTTATTTTTTTCTCCATTCAAAATTTTTCAATTTTTGGCCTTAACTTGTGTGCATATTACTTGAAGGTTGTTATAAATGAGAGTTATATCTTGGTTTATCACTTTTCAATATCAACTTATTATTGCTTAATATAGATTGTTTAAATGCATTCTAAAAGTTTATTTATGGTTGTGTTGCCTCTCAATTATTTATTTAACTCTATGTTACTCTTGCCAATGATTACTTAAATGTTTTAAACTGTCTTTATTTACTTGTGAAAATTTAAGTAAAGTTTTGACTTACATGGATGTGTAGAGATCAATTGAGTTTCTTAGCTTGTTATAGTTTAATTGGATAGATCAAATCATGTAAATAAATAAATAATAAAAGAAGAAGTATGAATGTTATTATTAAATTTTAAACCTACTCCTATGTTTATTGCTTAGTAGGTAGGGAACGACATGTGCCCCATGTGGTTCCTTAAGTAGAAGATAACCAAATGAATACGAGTACTATTATTCAATTTTAACTCTTATAATTTGAATGCTTATTAAATAGGGGTATCTATGCACCCCATAGTTGTCTCTAGGTCGAAAAGCTTGAAAAATATGAGAGTTGAATTTTGTGTATCTTTGTTGTGAATTGATTAACCAGGTGCCAACATTAGTAATGTGTTGCATTTATGCTAAAGATCTACAACGAGATATCACGATCTAAAAATTAGTAATAATAAATGAAATGTTTGTGAAATAAATTGATCTATTGACTATATTATAATTGAGCTAAGGGTATTTGTATTCAACTCTATTTTTCATCTTAGATTACTTTGCTCACATTTTTACCATGATTTAAATGTATATCTTTTATAAGTATAATATATTGGCATTCGTAATTATAAGGTTGTATTTTTGATTTGAGAGTTTTAATTCAACATAGCGATTTCTAGTATGTTATTTGAGGCAAGACTGTTCTTCATTTAACCTTGTTATATTGAATTATGATAACCTTAGGTTTTTTCTTGTTTATTGTTTTGAAATTTTCTTTGCTTGAGAATAAGCAAAATCTTTAAGTTTGGGGTAGTTTAATAATTATGATTTTAACCTTTATTTTTCCCTTATTATAATGTCCCTTCAAGCATTATTTTCATATTTTTCCCTTAAAACTTTAGCATATCATATAGTATTTCATGCATTTCATATCATTTCATGCTTTATACTCATATCTTGCATTATTATCATAATTTCATACATTTGCTTCACAATTTGCATAATGTGCATGCTATTCTAGCTTTAACATAGAAATCACATAGTCATCTTACATTAGTTTATGAGCTTATCATATTTATTTTAGTTTCCATGTTTTATATAGGTTAGTAGACTCATTTTCATGCATTAAAACTTTATTTTTAAGTCCTTAGGTCATGTGCCATGGAACACTAGTCGAGTTGGTCCTGTTCTACATTTGAAAAAACTCCATTTTCATGTTAAACAAGTCTTACATGACTCGTGTAAAATTCCACATAAGTCGTATAGAATGTGACTCCTTAAAAAATCATCATATTTCCTTTGTCAAGCCTTACATGGCTTGTATAAAGGTTGAAAAGAGTCATGTGGAATGCAGCTTCCCCAAATTTTCCTCCTTTTTCATCATTCGAGCTTCACACGAGTAGTGTATTGTTCACATGACTCATATAGTGCATTTAGGTCACGTTTTCCCTCCTTTTTCTAGCCCTAAGATCTAATAAATAGAGGGTGAAGATGCATTCATTTTATTAGGCAGTTTTAGAAGGAAATTTAGAGGGTTAGAATGTGAGAAGTGGGGGGTTCCATGATTCATTCATGGAGAATAAAAATTAAGGTTTAGGAAATTAAGAGAGATGAAGAGAGATATTTTATGTATAATTGATTTCTAATATTCTCTTTTAGATTTCTCTTTTGTTTTATATCTTTTCATTAAGACATTAAGAAGACAATAATCAGGAAGGGAAAGTAAAAGAAGTTGAAGTGAAGGATTCACCAGCATAATTATTTAACTTATTTCTTATTTCCATCTTCTTCTAATTAGTTTGGACAATTTATGGTTGTATTTTCTTTATTTTTCATGTTCTTTTACTTATTTCAATTCTTAGTTATGATTTGATAGTAGTTTGTATGGATTGGATGATGTTTGAACATAATTACTTTCCTTTCTTTTATGAATTTATTTACCTCTTTATGTTTTTAAGTTATGATTCATGTTAATGATGTTTGATTGTTAGAATGGGCCCTTTTAACATGCAAGCATTAATTTAGTTCTGTTAATTACTTTGAAAGAAGGTTTAACCTAATGGAATGAACTTAAGAACACCAAATTGTAACTGTCTAGACATTGGAGTTAATTAATTTGGAGGCATAAGGTGTAGAAATTAAACTTAATCACTGAAGTTAACCTAACAGTCATGAAAGTAGGTGTTAGCTTAATTTTGATAGGTAAACTCTCTTTTGAAAGAAAAAACGTTGTATTTAAATAATGCTTTGAAGTTTGTAATTAAATTATTAATGAAAAGTTTTATTTATCTCTGTCATACCTTTCTGTGGTGCAACATGCTCCTGTAGAATAATTAATGATCTCCAATACGTGGAAACCATTGATTACTCTATAAGGGATGTGTAAAATTTTTTTTTATATGCGACGTTTTAAGTTTTGCAGAAGTACTAGTCCCAAATATCAATCTTGCAGTTACTGCCTTTAACATTTCATTACTTAATCAAATTAATTTGAAATTTCAATCTACTCCAATTCCTTGCCTTTAAAGTGTCTCCTGCTGAATTGGTACTTTGAGAATCTGTGCTCGCCATCTAACTGTCAACCTATGTCCATCAAATGACGAATGCTAAGTATATAACTCAGTAGTGCTTAACACATAATTATAAAAAAATATATAATCATAAATATGTCAAAAAAATATATATATTAATATATCATGCACTTTATTTTAGTTTTTATATCATTTGCTTAATCATATCATCCATTAAACTTTCATAATACATGAATGAGAAGTGATGTCTTGTGAGAATGCATTTGTGTTATGCATTCTCCCTCTTATTTTCCTGTATCATTCATTTCATTTCATATGTGCGCTTGACACTGGGTATTACATTTCATTTCATATCATATATATGGTTCAATATACTGGAACCCATTTCATAATCATTTCATTGATTTCATATCACTTTCCTTTCCATTCATTTCCCGTGGGAATTCATTTCATAATACCCAAGTACCCTTTTCATTTATCATTTCCTTTGATTCATTCATTTTTCTCATTCCTTATTTCTCCTTATCATGTCATGTATATGAATATGTCAATCAATGTTCCATAATATGATATGGATGCT